>LT649635.1:0-17632 GCA_900128395.1 Stramenopiles sp. TOSAG23-2
AAGAATTTTTCAAACATGATCAAGTTAATAATGAAATTGTAGAAAAAATCGAAGAGGATGAAGATGAAGAAGACGACAGTAGTGACGATGATTTTTAAAAAAAAGTTTTTATACGCACATATTAATATACGAATAAATACTCGTATTATATACGAATATATATATTGCGTAAACTTAAATTATATTAGTTATGCATTAATTATACACTATTTTATATATATATGCATATATATATATATATATATAACTACGAAGTCGTATGATATACGCTCGTATATTTTACATTTAAATGAAATATTATTAAAAATACGAATCGTGTAAATATTTTTAATGATATGCATTTATATATATTATAAAAAATTATTATTGGAATAATATTACAACATTTGGAATTTTTTTTACCATATTTCACTTCCTAAATCATCATCATCATCCGACAAAAAATCATCCCATTGCAATTTAACTTTAGTCTTCTTTACTTTAGAAGTGATACTATCGTCACTATTATTATTATTATCATTATTTATATTTCTTTTTATTTTTTTATACAAATTGTTGTTGTTGTTCTTACTTTTGTTCTTGTTATAATTACTAGCAGAAATATTATTTTGAGTATTGATGGGCCGCCTAGAATTTACATTATAAATATTTGATATAGTGTTTGTACCTCTTTTTGTTGTTACAGCATGTACCATTAATTGTTCATTATTAAAATGATCGTTATCATTACCATTATAGTCATTTCTAGTTAACATAGCAGGAGATTTACTAAAATTATTATCATTTAAAAAAGAATCATTACTATGATAACGTGAATTATTTGTTTTTTTTGATCTAATTTGTTTTTGAAGGTTTTGTTGATTATCGTTAATAGCACGTTTTCTTTTCTTCTTCACTTTTTTCCTAGACGGTACTTCAAATACATATTTATCTTCGTCAACATTATTTTCATCATTGTAGGTTATATCCTGTTTTGCGCCATCATCGTCTGAAAGATATTCGTCCCATTGACTTGGTTGTTTTTGTGCATGTTGTGGTGTTGCTGGTTGGTTATCGTAATAATAATTGTTATTGATATTGTCATTATTACAACCAGTTTTCATATATGAACCTGAATTATTCTTATTATTATTATAAATTTTTTGATTATCGCAATCATCAATTCCATATTCATTATGTTCAATTACTTTTTGCAACGCATTTTGTCTTGCTTCATAAATCATTTCTCCATACTTTTTATTATATTGTTGCACTACGATTCTACAATCTTTCGCTTTATCACTACTGCAATAAATTTTCCTAACACTTTGTTTTTCGTTACACATTCTACATTTAAATTTTTTCGATTTTGGTTTTTGTATGACTTGAAACATTTCACAAGAAAAACATCTTGCAACAATATAAATAGGCATATTTGCTTCTGTCCTACTTGTTTATCTTTATATTAATTTTGTATTCGTCACTCTTTTGTGCTGATGATGTTATACTACATATGTAATGTATTTCTATTTTCGAATTTCAAATACTATAAATGATATTATAATACTTGGTATTATATTATTTGTAGTAAGTTAAGGTGACTATTAGAAAGTAATAATAAATTTTCATAAAAATAATAATGGAATCTTAATCTCCCCCTTAAATTATTACCCTGCTAAGGCATGGTAATAAAACCATTGCCGGCGGCTCGCTTTTTAGCTTGCCAGGCTTGCCAGGCTTGCCAGGCTTGCCTAGGCTTGGTACCTGGTATTTATTTCATCACTAATAGCCAGGATAGCAACGCAATACAAATAAATATCTGAATAATCTATTTCTTTCCACCTTTACGTATGTAATATGTACATATAAAACCATAAGATTTTGATATAGAAGGGAGAAAAGTAAATAACTCATCTCATACATAACTTGAAAATTGTAAATACACAGTAGATCTAGTAAGTATGTATCAAATATTGAAACGGCAACAGTATGGCCGTTGTACAAAAAATAAATCACATTATTATCCAAATAAATTATATTACAATGAAACGGTGAACCTAAAACAAAGTTATGAACACCCTATTACGACAATTCAATTTGACGGAGTAAAGTCCAGGGAACAGCATTTGGCATCGGTTACATTACATGATGGATTGATAACGATTTCAAAACCTTCGTCATCTTCAACATCTAATATGCCACAATATTTTAATTCAAAAAATGAAAATGTCTTAACAAGTTGGGTTGGGCATGATAATAGTATTTTTGATTGCTCCTGGTATAACAATGGCAGGTGCTTAGCAACCGCATCGTCGGATGGCATATGTAAATTATGGGATGTAACAACAAAAAATGAACTTGCTTCGTTTGCTTCACCAAAACAAAATTTAATTTTATCATTTAAGACAATCCGCCCATGTTCTGGAAATGAAAATTTATTTGTTACCAGTGGAAGAGATGGTTCGATATTTATGTGGGATTGTCGACAACGGGCAAGCCATTCTTTACAACATTCATATTCTCAAACGAAAATCATTTGCAAAAAACCTGTAAGACATATTGCAAATGGCCACGCTGTATATACAAATGCTGCTGGTAATAATAGTTCTAATTCTTCCAATAGACGGCGTAATCAATTCAAATCATTATTTAGTGCAAATTCATTAACTCTACAAAATGGTGTTTCAAATGCAATATTTGGTAATCATGATGGTACAAACGTATTATCATCTGGTTCCAGCGATGGTTTAATTAAGATATGGGATATGCGAAAAATATACACTACTAGTTTTTCTAGTAATAATAGCAATCACGCATCAATTGGTAATAACAGCAGCAGCAGTAGCAGTAGTATTAAGAAGAAGAGGCGAAAATATAATAGTAGTGAAAATCGTCCACCAACACCATTAACTATCATACAAGAACCTAGTGTATTCCCGTTTACAAATAATAAGAAAAATTGGCTAGGTTCGAATTCTACATTTTTGGATAGTAAGAGTATTAATGAAAACATCGTTAATAAATTTAATTTAAAGAACCAGGGAAACAAAAAAAATAATTTTATCAGTAGTAATGAAAGGAATATAAACATCAATTCATATTATTATCGTAATATTAATATGAATAACAATAACAACAGTAGAACTAATAGTAATTCAATATCAACTATACGTAAACTTCCTTTAAATAATAAAAGTAATTTACAACGCAAAAATCATGGTATTGCATCAATAGATATAGATCCAACATATACTAAATTGCTCGTTTCATATTTAAATCAATCAATACATGTATATGATTTAGCTGGTTGTATGGAAAATAATTATCCAACAAAATATGATGGGTATTCTTATTGTTGTAAATCTTACTTTATAAAATCATCATGGACTAGCGATGGTAAATATATTTTGAGTGGTTCAAGTAACGGCATGGGTTATTTATGGAAAGACCATTCATCCTCCACGTTGTCAAAGTTTGATTATGATGATGTTAATGATAATAGTAAAAAATCGGTTATCAAGCCATCCTTCATATTTCCTATTTGCGATAGTGAAAATGATGATGTTACAAACGTTGTGACTCCAAAAACTGGAAATAGCATAACAGATTTGTCATTTGTTGCTACAGCATCTATTTCATCAAGTAATACATCATTGCATCAAATAAAATTTTGGGACTTATATAATTCAGAATATGAAGTTGATTTAAATGCTACCGTACGAAAAGATCATCAAGGGATAAATTGTGTATCATCATCTGAAACAAGAAAGAGAAAAAAAAGAGGGGTTTAATTTAATTCCATTTAAAATTATAATGTATACTATTATTTTTTATTGCACTACTATTTTATATGATACCAGGTTTACCTAATCATCTAGGTCCTAGACTTTTCTTAAGGTATACCAGGTATTCTATTATCTCAATTTATAACGCTATTAATAGATCTATGCCATACCAGCTTATTATACCACCAGGTGTAATAATACGAGGTATTGTGCTATTATAAAATAAATAAAAATAAAATAAATAAGTATGTAGGTATATATAACCTAGTCTATTCATTGTACATGTACATATATACAGAGACAAAATATTAAATGATTATCGCCACAAATTATGACACATATAGTTAAACCATTGCAAACGATGCCAATTGGAATATTGCAACAAACAAATAAAGTAATTGCATATGAATTTTTTAGTGGCATCGGCGGTTTTCATGCAGCATTAAAAACTTCTTGCAATGGTCGTGTTAAAAAGGCTTTTGAAATTTCTCCCAAGTGCATAAAAGTTTATCAACAAAATTTTCCAGAGACAAAAATAGTTAAGAAAACAATAGATTCGCTGAAGATCGTGGATTTGCAATTAGACGATGAAAAGGATGCGTCTCTTTTTTTATGGTTGTTATCCCCGCCTTGTCAACCATTCACAAGGAGTAGAAGAAGTGAAGATGCTGTAGATGATAAAGATAATAGGACCACGGGCTTTTTGCATTTAATTGAAAATTTGTTAACAAAAATTTGTAATAGCAAAGATGTAAAAGATAGAAAGCCAGATATAGTTTTCGTTGAAAATGTGGTTGGTTATGAAAAATCAAGAACAAGGATACGCGTCTTAAAAATATTAGTTGAGCAATTAGGATATAAACGGGTTGATGAATATATATTGGACTCGCATGATTTTGGAATACCAAATCAAAGACCAAGATACTATGGCGTTTACACATGTCGTAATAAAAAAAAACAAATGAATACTAATAAGGAGGATATCAAGATGATGAATGATAATAATCAAAAATTACCGAGACCTTCTGTTGAAAATAATTGGATAATTGAACCAATTTTAATAACGAAACAATCATCCTTTCCTTTTGATAGGGTTGTAAAAACAAAGCTTTCAGAATATCTTGATGAAACTCCAATAATCGATGAAATTCCAGAAGAAATCATGCAAAAAGCAGTTCGTAATCATATAAGGTATGACATTTCATTGAAAACTGATAATATTAGTGCATGTTTATCAAAAGGATATGGCAAGTTTCCAAGGGGATATGGGCCATTATTGCTTTACAAAATTGATAAACATGCTGCTGAAAAAATGAATGATGACTCTGACAACAACAATAATGAAAAAAATGATTTTATTGAATATCAATTGAAAATAAATGTAAAACAAAATAAAAGTGATGAGAAATCTACGAACAACGATCTGATTGAAAAAAATCGACGTCATTATTATATTGTCTGGCGCCAAGGATATCACATTCGATATTTTACACCACGGGAGTGTTTGAGACTATTATATTTTCCAAAAAACTTCGTGTTTCCACAAGACATGAAAAATACAGAAAAATTATCTTTATGCGGTAACTCATTAAATGTGAAAGTAGTATCAGAGATTCTAAAAAAAACTTTAAAAGAAATTTTGATCTGAAAAAGGGGAAAAAATAGGATACGCAAATGTAATTAAAAAATATTAATATATATATAACACGGGAAGTAAAATTATTTTATACAACTTAGATTTTAACCGTATCCTTTTTATAATACGATACGACGTACGAGTATCATATATCATACGACTACAGGAGTATTAAAATATTTTTGTTATTATGAGAACAATTTCATAGTTGTTTCTTTGATAATGTCTTTAACTTTTTGCATAATCACATCACCATCAACCGCTTTAGAATCTTTAAACTCATTTGAAATTTGTTTATAAACATGGCCCATAACTTTTTGTGTTTTTTTTTGTACTACTTCTTTCATTTTTGTTGATGCCTCATTTTTAATTGAATTTATTTTATCTTCTGCTTCCTTCTTTATTCCATCAATTTTTTCTTGTTCAAGTTTTAATAAATTTTCAAGTTGAATTACTTTTTCCTTTAACAAATTACTACCATTACCTTTGTTTTCATCGTTCGCTTCGGACTTTCCCGCTTCCGTGATTTCTGTTGTTGCAGATGGTGATGGTGATTCCGTTGTTGGTGTTGCCATTTTTTCAAATTTTTCTACTTTCAATTTCAAAGCCTCAATTTCTTCTTCTTTCACACTCAGTTGATTTCTTAAATCAGCTTTAATTGCTTCATTTTCACTAATCAAGTTTGCATGAACATTTTTCATATTATCTAATTCCTCTTTTGCTTGGGCTGAATGTTGTTCCATTTCATCCGCAAGTTTTACTTTTTCTTTCAACGCTTGAAGTTCTTCCCGATGATTCAAGTGTCCCTCACTAACTTCTGAAAGTTTTTTTAATGTCTCGTTTCTTTTTTCTCGTAAATCAATAATTGTGGTTACATATTCTTGATTCTTTTCCAATAAATCAGCTACTTTAGATTGTAAATCGGAAATTTTGTCAACATGCTTCGATGACTCCGTCTTCAATTTTTCTGTTTCCTTTACGTATAAACTTAAATTTTCTATTAATTGATTTGCATCCAGTTCACTTCCTTTCTTTGTCTCGCCATTTTTACTATTATATGAGACTACTTGATTTCCACTTGTACCTTCTTCTTGTAAACGTAATAATTTATTTATTTTAGCTTCCATATCTCGTACCATGCGTTCAACAGAAGCTGAACTCATTTGAAGTAATTGCATTTGATACCCACTGCCGCTAGGTGTATTATTTCCGTGATTGTTATTATTAACCATAGGCGATGTATAATTATTACCATTGTTACCATTAGTATTTTGTGGAGAAAAGTTTTGATTGTATTCGCTATTTATACTATTGCTATAATTACGACCACTATTTCGGCGAGCATCATTATTGTTATTGTTGCTGTCATTGTTGTTGTTGTTATCATTATCTTCTACAACAACTAATGCTACACTGTTTGCGTTGTTGGAAGCTGGTTGCTGCTGCTTTACTGCCAATGATTGTTGCTGTAAAGGTCGATTGGCTTGGTTATCCATAGCTTCAAAATCTCGTGAATCACTTCTTGAATTTCGTCTAACAGTAGCGACTTCTTGTCCAAGTGCAGATGCTAATGAATGAGCCATCCCACCGCCACTAGCACTACTCGACATACGTGCCATGCGCTCTTTGATACTATCCGAACGCTCTCGACTTGTACTTTGAGCCTCTTGCTGCAATATGCGTTGTTGATCTTTTTGTTGTGGAACACGTTGTATATTATTATTTGTCGTCAATGACGTTGTTTGTGGAGGTGGCGGAGGAGATTCAATAGTTTCCTCCGGGTTAGTAATGCCAACTTTACCATTTATTTTTAAAGTACCAAACAACCAACAACCGTTCGGATATTGGCCCACCGTACTCTTTTCTACAAGAGCTGGTGATATTATGACAATTCGTTCTGCTCCCACTGTCATTCCTACAATACTATCGCTTAATCCACCGAAAACAACCTCACCTTCATCCTCGTCGCTCCCTACCGAAATTTCAATATTTGTATTATTCAAAAGAGGCTGCACTTTCAAGCCTCCGTTAGGTAAATCATCTGCATTAGTCGACATTTTCCATATATTTAATTCTGTAGATACAATCTCGCCAACATTACATTTATCAGATCCTGGTAAAGATAAATCTCCAGATAATATATCAGCAAACGATGCATCCAATAAAGCATCTTCTCCATATATAGCATCGTGAAATTTAATTAAGGAAATATTCAAACAGAACGAACGATAGTCATTTGGATTGGAAAAACGTATCGACCAATTTTCTTTTTCACCGTCATAAAAATTTATATACAAATTTGCTTGTAAAGTATATTCAAATCCAACATTTACAGGACATAAACATACTGTAGCTTTGTTTGCATCATATATTAAGATGGTATATGAAGTTTTGCTACCCATAAATACACATCCACATGGCCCACCACCCTTTGGCACATAAGCACCACCTTCAAGTTTAAAAGCGTGTAAAGTACAATTCCAAACTAAAGTTTTTTTTTGTTGGCTTTGTTGTTGTTGCTGTTGTTGTTTCTGTTGTTGTTTCTGTTGTTGTTGTTGTTGTTGTTGCTGTTGTTGCTGCTTTGAAACGGTAGCGGAGGTTGCTTGCATTTTTTTTTTTAACGTTGTTTTCCTCACTGGTTTATAAGATAATGCAGATGAATCATCATCATCGCTACTATCATCATCCATATCACTATCTCCTCCACCCATTAAATTACGCCTTTGAGTTAAACTTGAACTATTTCCATTACTACTACCACCAAATAAGGATGATAACGACGAAGTTGGTTTTTTTCCAAACATTATCAATATATATGTATTTATTTTATAATGTATATGTATATATATTATATATATGTGTGTGTGTGCCTATTAATTATTGATATAATATTTGATATATGAATATACTTGTCTTTTCCAATACTGAGAGACATACACATGGAGATATATAATAATAAATATCTAATCCATCCACACAGTAAATGTACATTTTAGACGACGACTCATTCATTCTTCTCTTCTGCCCTTATAATTCTAGAATAATATATTTGTAGCGACTACATCACTTTTTTTTAAGGAAAGTTAAATTCCGATCATTAATACTAATCCTACTGTAGCTTATTATTTTTACACTCTGTATTGCAATAGCATAGCAACACACTCGGGCACCAGCTACGCTCGTATCTGGCTAGCTAGCTAGCTGCTAGCCAGCTAGCAGTATTTGCCTATCTTCTCCGGCCCATCTCCCCATGGGATCTCATCACACTATTATTGATGATTGGACACACAAACACAAAATATATTAATAATATGCGGTAGAGATAGTAATGAATATAATTGGCAAGATATGAGTATAACAAATGAAACAACGGTCTAAATAAATCTAGTCTATCTAATGCAAAATAGCAAAAACAGAAATGGCAAAGGGAAAATTAAAGTTTTATTTCACATTTCGTTCACCATTTGCATGCATTGCATATTATCGTCTAAGACGGGCGCCACAATTCAACGATGTAGATATTCAATTAATTCCATTATGGCCGAAGGTTACATTCGGCGGGCACATGGACGACCCTGCTGCTTCTATCTTTAAGACGGCATATATCTTTCTGGATGCTGGAAGGCAAGCAGAAATTGCTGGGTTGCGTGCAGGATTTTTTCATCAATACAATACGATGCTCAGAGACAGGTTACTTAAACCAGGTACAGACTTAAAAACAAAGAAACTTGGTGCTGTTCCACCAAACGAGACCTGGCATATTCCCCATGCTGCATTTTTATATGCAGAAAAGTATGGACCAAATAAAGGTTGGGAATTTGGCGAGGCTGTATTTACACGCCGCTTTGATTTGGATGGCAAGGGCAGCAAAAATGTCATGACAGAGGAGGTGGTAGAAGAAATTGCAAATAGTCTTGGTTTGAATGGCAAAGAAGCTGCTACAGCGCATTCATCTGGTGAATTTGATGAAATTCAAGATAAATATATTCAATATGGAGAGGAAGATGGTGTATTTGGTTTTCCTTTTTTTTCCTATATACCAGCCGATGGTCGGCCAAAAGAAACATATTGGGGTAACGATAGGATAGAATATATTTTGAAAACTGTTTTGAATATTGATTATGTCCCATCCATACCAAAAGATACTTTAGTAGAAATACAACGCAGTCGCTTGTAATTGTGAATATTATATTTTTATTCATACTCTGATAGACATATATGGCATATCATATGATATGATATATCAAATATCAGAATATTATTTAATATTAATTAAATATATAAATTTCTTTTACTCCTGGAAGATAACATCTAAAATCAAAAATGATTTAAATACTCCTTTATTATGTAAACATATGTAGTAAATTATTTTAGTATTCAAAAAGAGTCTTCCTCTGTCTGTGATTCAGAGTTATCATAGGTGAAAACGCTACTCCTTCGTAAAGTTGTAAGTCACATCCTTTAATTAACCTGTATTTTTTTATATCAATATTGAACATATATATATATATATACAAAAATACACATTTTGTGTATGTCACATTTTTTAAAAAAAATTAAATGAAAACGTCGAACATGTGTTACCATTCGTAAGTTTAATATCTCCGTCTTTATTTTTTGACGTCAAAATTTTTGACAATTTATTGCACTTTGTTATTTTATTTTTTCCATCATTCTTACTCGTATTATTAGAATCAATATCTTTCACAAATTCCTTCCACAGTGTATCTTTATAAGCTGCTTTTAGTGCTAATGTAAATTCTTTATAGAATCCTGCCCTTCGTTCATGTATTAATCCACTAACCAAATGTGACTTTGTTTTCAAGAAATTTAAACAAAATTTCAAATTAGATTTTGATACATAATTTTGTGTTATAGCAATGCCATCCTCCAGATTTAAAACCATATGCCACCATCCTTGTGGTACAAAGATCATTTCTCCAGCATTACATATGCATTCCCTAGCACCCATTTCTCTGGCATAATCATAAAAATTTAAAAACCATTCAATTAACGTTACTGGAGTGGCTACATCACCACCATCATCTGTTGGATAAACACCTGGTGGTACTATGTGTGGAGGAAACATGATCCATTTTTTCTTCCCGCTTATTACAGCATTCCATGCTGAAGTAGCATTTGGATCAATATGAAAGCTAGATCCCGATCTTGCCGGACCGGCGATTAACCAACGATAATCGGGACGTTTTTCTTCACCTAAAAGTGAAAACAAATCATTCTCTCCTTTAAAATACGATGGTACATCATAATCGTTTCCAATATCATAGTCAATACTGCTGTAGGTAGAACCAGTCTTTTCAACAAATTTTTTATCAAAAATATACAAAGGCTGTTCATCGCTACTATTTTTCATATATTGAACATAATCTGGCATTTTAAACGTATAACCTCCAGCATGAATGTCATTTGGATACATCTTCATTAAATATTCCCAATTCCATTTTTTATGACATGGCCAATTACTCACGATATTTGTTAATATGACAGGTTGGCGTGGTTGTTCATATCTTTGTTGGAATTGCGTTACGCTTAGATTACTTGCATCGACACGATCAATATTTTCTACTTCAATCCAACGCTTTTGTATCGGTACGACCGTACAATAATGCGATCGAAAGAAAATGTCGGAAAAAATATTATTCATTTTTATTGGTTGATGTGGCTTGTATTTATCATCAAGATTACTAATATATGTATCTTTCCAAGTTTTATTAAATTTAAACGACCCACCATATTTATTTAGCACTAGTGCTTTCCAATAATCTTTATCATGTGACAAGACATAAAAATAATTACTCACTAACGCAATGATACCTAAATCTTTTGCATTAAAATATCCAAAGAATGTATTATATATAATGGAGTCATTTAACTTTGATAAAAATGTTCCAAGTGACCCATCTCGTCGCTTTGAAATATTAATAATTATTTTTCCACTGTCCTTCCTGTGATATATATTTCCTAACGGTTGTATATTGTAAGGATGCTCCATGTGTAAAATTTAGTGAATTATATACACTAATGATGATAAAAATTTTACTGCTATGTGATATTACATTTTCCGATCATTTCTTATTATAATACCTCTAGGAATGTATTATTTATGCGCTTAAAAATATTATTTTATATATTTGCACATTTATTTATTATTAAATAATTTTTTTTTTTGGACGAGCATCTGGGTTCTGGGTGGTGTGTGCCGGTGTGCTTTACTGTATACTGGTGGTAGCTTTTTTTTGTGCTGATGAAAGCCTGGAAAGCTGGAAAGCCAGAAAGCTGGAAAGCCAGAAAGCTGGAAAGCCAGAAAGCTGAAAACCAGAAAGCTGGAAAACCAGAAAGCTGACATGATCTAACACCATGGTAGGTATAATATATAATTTCAATAATACCTAGTATTAATAGTAAAAAAAAAAATCTTAATAATTATTATATAAGCTGGTAAGCACATAACTAATATTTTAATTTTTTTTTTTATTTGTTGCACATCATTTCAAATTTCAATAAATATATATATTTGTATAATTGAAATAACAAAGGATCAATATAATATAGCTCCAGACAGCAATATATGCTCAGGAAATATTTCTGTCAATTCATCATCATTCCACAGTATATATTTAAATAACAATGAGGCGCAAAGCAAATTTAAAAAGAATTGAAGATGATGTTATATCTTCAATTCAAAATAAGTCAAGTCTAACTTCAAAATTAGCTAGATGTTCGTTGTTTTTAATTAATATTATTTTACTTTTGTTTGGAATAGGCATAATTTCAGCATCTATATATTTACTTCAATTTTCAGAATTGTTTTACGGCAATGAGCAATTTGCAGAAGATCTAGTTCTTGGTCTGTACTTTATTTTGGTCGGTGGGTGTGTAATGATTTTTATTTCATTTTGTGGCTTATGTGCAATATCAAAAGGCAATGTTAAATATTATATTTGTTATCAAATCCTTGTTACCTTGACTATAATTATCGTTTCTATTGGTGTATTGGTCGTATTGTTAGGTTTTCAAGATAAAATGCATTTGCCAGGTCATGAGTCACAACATTCAAAGGAAATGCATGCAAAAGGTTGGGATCTATATTTAAATGAAACTTACGTTGATTGTTGTATCAAAGCGAAACAATCAAAAGTGTGTAAATCAACGCGATACGTTGTAAAAAAATATGATGGTGCCGACTGTAATAGCAATCGTGGCGATTGGACTTTAAATAGGTATTCTGAAGCTATGATTAAAGCTTCAAATGACATTATTACACCACTTCCTATAGTAGCTGGATTCATGACTACTATATTATTGTATGTATGGGCTGCAACATGTCATTTGTTATGTTTATATAGATCTGAAAACATTAAAAATCAATATGAATCTGTTTTTGATGATGATGAAAATGAGAGTATGAATTTAGATGATTCTTTCAATTCTGAGTCTGGTGGGATTGGGATGGTAAGCGGAACTTTGTAAAATCGCAAATTATTTTTTGGCTAGCTAACTAGTCTAGAGTCTGGTATTTGCTTGTGTTAAGCTGGACAACCGTCATAAATTTTCATTGCCAGTATGTTTGTGTATCGTTTCTTATATGAAGTGTGCTTCTTATTTAAAAAAAAAAAGATATGAAATATATATATATACTCGTATGATACATTATATAAAAAATATACTTTGTATCATACGAAGTATGATATGAATATTACCTCATCTCGGTAATTCCTGTTCCGGGAGTTATTTGACACACACACACACATATCGTGTATATATATATATACGAGTATATACGTACATATAATTAAAAGTTATAATAAATATACGCTTCGTACGGCTTCGTATGAGATAGATAACTAATATTGGCTCTCTTGGTTAAAAGTTATTCGTATTTCTTTTGAGAGCAGGAATTATCACAAGAAGTAGACAACGAAAGAATAAATTACGCGCGCATACTTTTACTATCATATATCATATATACGATATATCATATAAGTGTTCGTACAAGAAATATAAATATGCGATATCAACATAATGTGTACGTACTACGTTTCGTACAACATACAATACACAAATATATTTTTCTCTTCTGACTTTCACTCTATCTACACACACTGTGTCATGTACTTCTCGGGGTGTCTTTCACACTTTAAACCAAATTTGTCATTCTTCTACGATTAAAATACATATAAATAAATTCTCCTAATGTAATTCGATTGTCGCCAGATGGGTCAAGATGATGAAATAAAACATTTAATTCATTTTCATTTAAATTGACATCCATGCCTTCCAAACATGTAATAAATTCTTCTCTTGTAATACTACCCGAACGATCTGTATCAATGTCGTTGAATGTCTGTTTAATGTCATGTTTATTCGCGCTAACTTGTTGTTCAATCTTTTTCATACATTCATTGAAATTTTTATGAGTCTCCGAACGTCCATCTGTTATCATCAAACCTTGTAATTTTTTTCTATGTTCTTGTAGTTCTTCTTCTAATTCCTTTCGGTGCTTCATCGTGCCCTTTTTATGCCCTAATGGCGATGTTGGGTGTGTTGTTATATCGTTTTTACTCTCCAATGAAACTTTATGTCTCATAGAGCGACGGTTATAAAAGACGTATACAAATTCATTATAATCTACTTCCCCCGTTTGCTCTGGATCTAAATATGCAAAACAGGATTGTAGTTCTTTCTCAGTCAAATCTGCATTTATCTCGTTCATAGCTATACGAAATTCTTCTTTGCTGATCGTCCCATCGCCGTCATAGTCAAATTTTCTAAGAAATTCTTTGATGTTTTTACCAGCACGTGGTGAATAACGAAAGCACTCACGTGCTTTACGCATAGCCTCGCGAAAAATATCGACTGTTAAACCTACATGTGATAATCGTTCTAATTGGCCTTCTAATTCATTAATTCTACATATACTAGCACGATTCATTCTTGAACGATAGTTTTGAATTTTCACGTAACGATGTGCAAATTGGTATTGACGCGCAAACATTGCTCTTTCGGTTTTTTGATTATTAAGTTGACTTTGATAATCTGCAATACGTTGTTTGTGTTCCTTGGAAAATCCACCACCTGCTTCAGATGGTCTATCTAACATCATGTGCCCGTGCATATCCAATCCTAAGTATTGATAACATGCTATAATTTCCTCGGACGTCAATCTAACTTGTAGGTCAATTATACAATCTATAAAATCATTATATGACATTTGTGAAGTCCGTGACGCACGGAGTAATGAATGTAAACGGTCTTCCCATTTTATATCGACCTGTTCCATTATTTTATTGACTGCGCTTAAAAATTCTTTTGGTGGCTTAATAGCAACTTTTCCACTTGCATCTTTTCGAATCAAATCATCAAATAAATCTATTTCAATCATTTCCTCATCAACTTCCTGTGCTTTTGCAGTACTTGGTCTATTATTCTTGTTATTATTATTATTGTTCTTATCGCTGATTGAATTTCGTAATTTTTCTTTTGCAGCAGCTTTGTCCCGCAAAACTTTTTTTCTCCACAATTTTTTCTTACGTTTTTTTTCACGAAGTGCCATACGTTCCCATGGATCCATAGCATCCGCGCACATTTGTACCATCCTTGGGCGAATTGGTTTTTTTTTCTTTTTCATTTTTTTCAAGCGTAACTGTTCTTTTTGTCTTTCTTCTCGCCTTTTTAAAAATTTCTCCCTTTGTTCCTTTGACATGCGATTCAATTTTTCTAGCTCTTGTTTTTTATGTGCTTCGCGCTCCTTTTGCTTCTCTCGCAGGATCATTGCTTTTTCTTTAATTTTCCGTTCTTCTAATTCCCATTGTTCAAATAGTACATATTCAGGAACACTTTTTGCTTTAAACTTGTCATATACAACATATTCTAATTGATCGCCGGGAATATTTTCTATCTCTTCTGCAAACGATATCGCACGATCATTTTTGTCCGGCGCTTGGTAATTTACTAATTTATCTACAATCAATACCGAGTCAAATTGCAACTTTTCCAATTTATTCCTTAATTCAACTATATCTCCCATATTTTCTTCTTCCGTTGCTTCAATAAGTTTATTGGTGTCATCTAATAAATTTTGTAAATCTATTGAATAATTACCATTTTTATTATTGTTTACGTTACTTCTTTTAGAGGACTCTTCTTTTAAAAATGAAGGCGATTTATTCATATTGACGATGAGATATATAGGTAAGGAAGAGGAATGAAATTGCGTCGCGTGGAAAGATTAGATGGAAAAATTACATTTCCGAAAGTGGAAACTCGTTTTCTTATATAACAATAATAGTCTAGTGTCATATATATATATATTATTATAACAGTAATAATAATTAATAATACTATAGTACCACCTAGCCAGCTAGAGCTAAAAAAGGAGGTTGAAACTACTAGCTACCACTTTTTTTGGTGGTATCCTCGTAGCTAGCTACCATCAGGTGGTACGTGCCTACTGTAGTACTTCAGCTTACCAGGTTTGCCAGGCTTGCCTTTCCCTTGCGAACAAAAAAACTAACGTCTGGAAATCTACAGTATTACAGTATGTGAAATACTGGAATACTGTCGTCTCTTACTCTGTAGCACAGTAGCTCTATAATAGGTAGCTAGACTAGCTATAATAGCTATAGAGTTTCTTTTTTGTATAAATCTAGAATAAAAAAAGTAAACATTTGTGCATTTTCTGGTCCCAGGTCCTTAATTCGATCGAGGCGACTATACTAGTATCTACAGTATCTATAGTATCTGCTACAGCTAACATCAATGATGTGTGGTAGCTGCTAGCAACAACATCACATTATTACTGTAACATGATGCATGATATAATGATGATGCAAAACACACACTCGCACCACTCCTCTTGATGACAGCCTGGACAGACAGAACTTAATTCCTGGTAGATCTATGGATCGATGTGTATAGAGGAATTGAAAAGAAAAATATAATATTAAATGTAATAAAGTTGAACATATACAGCAATATGGGAATAATTGCAGAAGAAAACCAACAATATGTCAAGCATTGTTGGTATCAAACTATCTGATATGCTTCGGCATTTGAAATTTTCAGACTATCAAAATGTATATGAACCAGCTGAAGATACATTTTTATTAATAGATGCTATTGTTAATGATAAATTATTTCTACGTATTAAAAAACCAAATATATGTGTTGAAATTGGTTGTGGAACTGGGAGTGTATCCGTTGTGTTATCAAAATTACTAAATCAGATTTTAGATATTTCGCCTTATTTTGTTCTTACTGATATTAATGCAGTAGCAGCAAATATCGCATATTCAACTTGTGTCCATAACGGTTTGAAACATTTTGACATTGTTCAAACTGATCTCTTGTCTGGTTTGGAAAAGTATTTGAAAGGAAAAATTGATGTACTAGTATTTAACCCACCATATGTACCAACACCTTCTAGCGAAGTTGGCAAAGTTGATATTACAGCAGCATGGGCTGGTGGTATACGTGGTAGAGAAGTTATTGATCGGCTATTGCCGAAATTACCGGACCTTTTATCAACACAAGGTGTTTTTTATATATTGTTAGTTGAAGAAAATGAACCTGCTGAAATTCAAGCAATTGTACATAATTTAGGTTTAGCCTCGAAAATATTAATCAAGCAACAAGCAAAAAATGAATTTCAATTAGTCATGAAAATCTATAGAAAAATCTAGAGTAGAGAGAGAGAGAGTGAAGTCTTGGAAATCCATGTAAATTAAAACATGTAAAAGAATTAGATCTATTTAGACAATGTCTATTACAGCTTATATATATATTATATCATACTTCTCGTATATAATATACATTTACTCTCGTACGAAGCTTCTATGCATATTATGCATATCATACCTATCATATGCATATATATTAAATATATCATTTTAAATATATTTTTTGATATATGATCCGGACAATCTGTTGAGAGACCTTTGAGGTGATAAATAACTCTCTAATATAACTCTCATAGTATATCTTTTAGGTAAATATTTCTGTATGTTTGCCTTTCATTGATGCAATCGAGTATTTGCACGATCTTCTGCTAAACGTGAGACCATAAAAATCTATTTTTCTTTTACTAGTCTCGTCTATATTAATATCCTCAAGCATTTTGTCATATTTACATGTTTTTTTTTTTATTTTATTTTTTATGTTCCCCTCAAATATTGGTTGAAATCTCTGGTCTAAGTATGGAGTAGTTGTATAA
>LT649636.1:0-17597 GCA_900128395.1 Stramenopiles sp. TOSAG23-2
GTACCAACATTATTATGAAAACAAGAGAATAAACAGGCAGCATCTCCCACAGTTGTTCCCAAACCTGTAACAACAACAAGACATGGATATATCAGAATTGAAACAAGGGCAGAAGATAAAGATTGATTATGAAGATGAAATTTTTGTAGCGAAAGTTAAGAAGTTAACACCAAAATTTGTGGTTATTAAATATGATGTAGATGGAAGTACTGAAAAAATAAACTTAAATAGTTTT
Organism: Stramenopiles sp. TOSAG23-2; assembly: GCA_900128395.1. Taxonomy (NCBI): domain Eukaryota; species Stramenopiles sp. TOSAG23-2. Next base: position 236 of record LT649636.1, read on the forward strand.
CGGAAAAGAATAACTAAAATTTTTAAAAGCACTGTTCGACGAATCGTGCAAAAAAATAAAAATGGGAGTTCTCAATCATCTTCCTCGTCATCACCAACAACAACAACAACAACAACAACAATCATAACCACTACTACTACAACAAGAACACCTCGTAGAACAAGAAGAAAGCCGCGTAAAAATTATAAAGAACAGTCCGGCTCTGAATGGGAAATAGGTGATTCTTCAGAATCGTCTGAAGATGATAGCGAATATAGCATGTATGATGATCACGATGCCAATGATAATAATAATAACGACGAGAGTGATTATGAGTTAGATTCATCATCTATTAAAAAATTTAAAAGAAGACGAAAGAAAAAAAAGCCAGGTGATGATTTAAGATGTAATGAATGCAAAAATTCTGAACATAAATATAATCCAGAGGAAGGTAATAAAGATGTCATAACTATGGAAAATCTGGATCCTAAACATATTGAATGGATTTCACCTGATGGCAAAATGAAGCAATGCTACAATATACAAACATTATTAAAAATTGCGTGCAAAGATGGAAAAAATATTTTATTGCAACCACCACACTTTCGTGCACCGATGGATAGGACGTTAAAAGATCAGATTGAAAATAAATTTCCAGGGGTTATTTCTAAATTGGAAAATAATAATAAAAAATTAAGTGATTTATCTGAATATGATGGTATCCTGTACGATGACTCAGATCTGGATGATGAAATGTTAGAAAATTATTTCCAGCGGTATGGAGACGCTGAAAGTGTGAAATATAATTGGATGTCTGATATTGGAGATATGTATGTTTGTCCATTATGTTTTAGTTATTTAAGCGATTTGTTGGATATTGAAAATGAAACAAGTGACAATGAGGAGGAGATTGAAGATCCACTCGAAATATTAACACACCAAGGTATCGAATTGGGTGCTGTTGCATTGACATTAAAGCAAGCAGAAATGAAAGTGCACTTATCAACTGTACATAAAATACCGAAAAAATATTTAACGAAAAAAGCTGGATGCACAGATGTTTTGAAACGATATATGTTAAGAGATAGTGATGGATTGATTCAACAATATTGTCATTCGATGGACAATCAACACCATAAAACGTATTATAGTAGAGACAGTTGGTTAAATCGTGGTAATTACAACGCTTTGTATTATACCATTCTTCTTAAAGCTGAAAATCAATTTCCTGAATTATTCAGTAAAACGCCAATATGGACTATATTGGAAAAAGAAAATACAAGAGAAGCAGAAGAGTACTGCGGGAAAAGAGGCATAAGATATTTTCTAAGTTTAATTAGTCAATGGTCAAATGAAGAATCAGCTTTGGACTCTAATTTTATTGCAAATGAAGATTCTCTTGATGAAGAGAGTAGCAGCAGCAGCAGCAGTAGTAGTAGTAACAGCAGCAGCAGTGAGGAAGATGATTATTTTGGTAGTTCCTCATCATCTAGAAAAAAAGCAGCTATTAGCAGTAGTCGAAAAAGAAGCAGTAATAGTAGTAGCCGTAAGAAACGCAATAGTAGCAGTAAAAAATCATCATCAACACCTCATTTATACTTCACGCAAAGAATGGAGCAAGAGGAGCAAGATTTGGATGATCTTGCATGGGAAACCCGACGTTATGAAGACATTGCAAAAAGAAGGGGTCTACCTGTCTATGAAGAATCTGAAAATGAAGGCTTTGTTACTGATGATGACGAGGATAGTGACTCAAATAATAATAATAATGGCGTGACAAGTAGTGTCAAGAAAAGAAGAAGAATAACCGCTTTAATATCGAAATATAGAATTGGCCAAGAAATACTTGTTATGTACAGAAGTAGAAAAGGCCGCGAAAAATGGTATGATGCAAAAGTGTCTGTTAAAGGTCAGCGTTCCATAAAAGTTCTTTATGAAGTGGATCAATCAACCGAATGGATTTCTGCAAACGATTTTAGTAATCGCATTAAATTGAAGCCGTTCAAAGGTATCAATTTAAGCAAAACTCCAACTAAGAAAAGACCTGCACCAGCATTAAAAAAAGTTGTAGAAGAAGATGATGACGATGATAGTGACGATGATGATGATGATGTTATAGAAGTCGTGTATAATGATGAAGAAGAAATTGTAAGTGTAAATAATAAGAAGGCTACAACATCTACCACTAGTACATCAAAAAGGAAACGGAGACGTCTGAAAAGAGCAGAAATTAGCTCTTCTTCTTCGGACGATGAGGCACCGTTAGTAAACCGTACAATTCTTTTTAATGATAATGATACCGCAAAAAATATGAGCACACCATCAAGTGTTGGTGCCAGTGGAAGAAAAAAGAAGCAGAAAACACCACTGCTTCCTATCCATGATAGTGATGATGACGATGATGATGATGAAAGAGTGACATTGTTTGAAGAGGAAGAGGATGATGGAGATAACAGTTCAAGCTCAGATGATTGTTTGTAAAATCTGAAAAAGCGTATATATATATATATACATATATAAAGAAAGTTAGCATGGAAGGATATGCATAAAAACCTACTCATGCTTGTGGAGTATTAGTTCGCAGACGTGCATTAGAGCTTCACTATATGCATAGTAGGAATAGAATATTATTCTTGAGATTGAGTATTGAGCAATACGATCGTACGCTTCGTACGAATTATTTACCACATGAAGTAAAATTATTACGAGTATCAAAATGTATAAATTTAGATTTTAAACTTTCATTCTATTATACAACTACCAAGTAATTTGACGTACACAAAACTATCATCTGAAAAATTTGTACCACCGATAGTGCTATCACCTTAGCCTTAGAGAGGCCGCCTCCCTTACTAGCATCATTATTTGATATGATTTCCGGGATCACTAAATAGCAAGGTCATCGGGATTACACAATATATCTACATCACAGTTTTGCTAGATATTTTGGTCCATTTTAAGGAAAATTGCAAGTTTAGTGTAGATATTGTAAAATTATGCAGAGATGCAGAGTGATGGAGAGTGCCAGGAGTGCAGAGTGCAGCGAGCAGAGAGCAGAGGTGTTATAAACTTAGATTTTAACCATCATATTTTATATTTTAAAAAAACATTATGCACGCAAATTATAAAAATACGGATCCAAATGGTATGATACACACATAAAAACATTCATACACGCGTACATAATTATTCGAGTTTTACTTCTTAAATGGACTAGGTGACAAAAGCGAAGCATTGAAACTTTCACCACGCTCAATGCGAATTGATTTTGCACCACCTTTTTTAGACACAGGAGATTCAAACGTCGATTCAATACCTGCTTCTTCCTGCAATTGTTTCAAACGACGCTTAAGGGCTGCACGTTTTTGTGGCCGCAAAGCAGATGTAACAGCCGACGTCGCCTCTTGCTCTTCATCCTGCTTCAGATTTAAACTTTCGTTGGTCAGATCGATATCTTCAGCTATGGATGGTAACTCTTGTGTTGTTATATCAATTGAACCCTGTCGGCTAATGTGTACATTCGTAATAACTTCATCTTTTCCAAAATTTTCACTACCCACGCGCATGGAAGTACGGGATGTATTATTATTATTCCCAACACTGCTTAAATCTATTTTTCGTGCGACCGCATCATTAGCAGTGTGAGTAGCCGCAGTAACAGCCAAGGATGCCTTCTTTCTATTCTGTAAAGATTTTTGAACATCAATTAACTGTTTTTCTAAACGTATTTTTTCATTAATTATCTGCATTAAAGTTTCTTGAACACGGATGCTATCAACCTTATCCATCGCGAATGCGCCCTTTATATATCTTAACGCTTGGTCATGCATTGCACGTATTGGTGATCCACCGTGCTGTTGCTCTTGATTCGATATAGGATCTCTAGTTCTTAATCCTAATAAATCATTCACTTCATTCATACTCATATCAAGCATACTAGCAACACTTGATAGTGCCTGTGCACTTCTTGGCGACTTAGTCGGTGTAACTATAGCACTTTTCAACGCATTTACTCTAGCGCGCAATTTATTATTTCCATCAATCATTTCTTTTGCAACGTCGATTATACTGCTTGCGGTTTCCTCAATAAAAGATTTAAATCTGTTTTCTACAGCTGATACTCTACGTTCACTTGATTCTGTTTCCTTTCTAACTTTGGCATCTTTTTCTGACAAGGTTTTCTTTAATGCAGAAATTTTGTCAAGCGCTTCTTTATATGTACGTTCCGCTTCTCCTAAACGCCGTAACGAACGTCTAGCTTCTGATGATTTACGTTCATAAGAAACTTTCATTTCTTTAGCTGTTTTTTCCAATTCTTTTTGATTTTTAATTTTACCTTGAATTTCTGCTAAACGATCACGCTGAGCATGCACACCTTCACGCATACTTTCCATCGCTATACGACGTTGATTTAAATTGCGTTGAGAAATTTTTAATTTTTTTTCTAGTTCTTCCAGTTTTTCTTTTGCATTATCGGCCTCTTTTTTCTCTTGCTCTAATCGTTCACGCAGTCGTTTTTCAACAGAAGCTTTTCTACTTGCTTCACTAAGTGCTCGTTTTGCTTTTGCAACTGCCTTTTTACGAGCAGCTTCCACGTTTTCCCATTTTTTATTTTCCGTCTTATCTTCCTCTTCATACTTTTGCAAGATTGTATCTTTCTTCTTCATTTCAATTTTTAAACTTTTAACGGCATCACGCAGTGTTTTGACTAATTTTTCTTTCTCCTCCACATCTCCTGGAGGCATCCAATTCTTCCTCAAAACATCAATCTGATCACGCAATCTAGAAACTTCTGTTTTCAATGCTTTGTGCTTCTTATTGGCAACTTTCGCAACTGATCGAATACGCAATTTCGCCTTTCCTTCCGCTTCTTTTTTCTTTTCTAACATATCTGTTAAGCTGTTTTGCGTTGCTTTTAAATCAGTAATTTGATCCTTTAATAATCGAACTTCAGTCTCCGCATTTTTTTTTTCCACTTCAATTCTTGAGCATCTTAACTCTAGCACAGACAAATCAGTCATATCCCTTACTTTTTTATGATTATCAAATCTTCCAACACGCTTCTTTTTGCCACGCTTGTCACTGCCGCTACTGCTAACACTGGAATTTGATGGTCTTCGTTTTGCCTTTAGCTCATTTAGTTCAGCACGTAATATCTCCACAGCAGCAGTACGCTCTGCTAACTTAACTGTTAAATTAACTTCATCTTCACCAGCCTTCTTCTCCTTGATCATCGTTTTTTTCATTTCTACAATTTGCAATTCAAACATCTGGCTCAAATTATCATTTGCCTCTTGTCGACGTTGACCTTCCTCATAGAGTAATTTTATTTTCGATGCTAGGTCTTTCCGTTCTTCGTCTAATATTTCTTCGACCTTCGTACGTTTTTGCACTTCTTTAGCTAATGCTTTCTTAGTTGTTTGTAATTCTTGTTGTATACTCGACAATGCCTCTTCATGCTCTTTATCAGATTTTTCTTTGAACGTTTGTAATTGATGCTCAATTTTTGTTAACTTCTTTTTATATGATTTAATATCATTGGACATGTGTTTTTCTGTTTCATGAGCTTTCTCTAATGCATGTTCGATATGAGTTGCATGTGAAGTTGCTTTATCCGCTTCATCTTTCAATTCAATGATAGTCTTACGTAGATCATGTTCAATTTCGTTAAATTTAGCTTCCCTTTCTGACATTCTATTATTTGAAGTAGCATGCGCTTCTTCTAATGATTTTTGTACAGATTCTAACTGATTTTTTAAAGATTCACATCTAGTTTTCAAATTTGAAATTTCAAAATCTGCTGAATTTGCATTATGCTTCAAATCTGCCTCTGCCTTTTTTAAACGCGTGGTTAACGTGTCAATTTCATCTTGTTTTGCTGTTATTTCTTGCTTTCGCAATAACTCCAACTCATGTAACTTTGTGTTTTCTTCCTCCGTCATCGAATCTGCAATTTTTGCTGCAAGTGTTTGTGTCCTCATTTCTTTTTCCTTCTGCAATTCCGATATTTTTTCCTTTGCTTCAGCATAATCGTTCTCCATCTGATGTATTTTCTCACGCGAAGTTTCTCTTTCGCTTTCTAAAGAGTTGATCCTATTTGCCAAGTACTCTTTTTCATGCTCCAATTTTTGCAACAAGACATTCATACTCTCCGATTTTGCTTTGATCCCTTCAAGAGCAGCCCTGGAGTTATTTAATGCCTTTGTTTTTGACGCTTCCGCCTTCGCCTCTACTTCATGGGAGTGACTATGGGCCTGTTCGAGTTGATCTTGCATCTTGGTAAGCTGTTTCATAAACTCAGTAGTCATTTCTACGTGCTCTCCAGCTTGTTGTTGTTCAAAGTCACGCATTCTACTAACTAATTCAGCATTTGTTTCTGTCATTTCTACCAACTGCCGTTTCATTTCTGCGGCATTTTCTTCTACCTCTACTGCGTGTGCATTAGATGCTTGCATATCGTCATGAAATGATCGTTCTGCTTCAATGGATTTGCTTTGAAGAACCGTATTTTCGCTTCTTAATTTACTTAATTCTTTTGTATACTGCGATTCACGATCCCTTATTCGTTGCAATAACTCCGTATTTGTCCTTGTCATTGTCATCAATTGTGATTTTAATTCTAGACATTCTGCTTCCAATTGTTGTTTCTTATTATTGGCTGCTCCTAAATCAGCTCGCAAATCAGCTTCTATTTTCACAGCAGTTTGTGTCAAAGATGTTCGATCATGATTTAACTCAGCTTCAACTTGCACTTGACGTTTTTCTAATTCTTGTAATTTTTCTTTCACTTTGTCTTCGATATCTCGTTTCTCTTTGTCGAATCGACGTCGGTCAATTTCAAGTGCATTTTCAGCTATTTGAAGTCTCTTTAATAAATCTTTAGCATTGTTGTCCTTGGAATTTAACAAGTCGGCTTTAGATTCATTTTCTCTATTAACATTATCAAACTTTCTTCTTAAGACTCGATAATCGTTTGTTATCGAAGTAAGTTGTGCTTCTAATTCTTTTTTCTCTTTGTTAATTTGTTCACTTTCATCTGACGTTGGTGATGGCGTAGAATCAGGGTTCGAAGAAGACTTTCCTCGTTTTGAAGATCGTTTTCCAGTTTTTGATGACTTTTTCTCCATTTTGACCATTAACTTTTCCTTTTCCTTACTCATGCTATCAAATTTTTTTCTTAATAACGCATAATCATTACTCAATGTATCGTATGTCTCCTGTTGTTTGTTGTTTTGTTGGACAAGGTTATCAACTTTTTGTTCATAATCTATCTCGTTAGTACTCGATGAAGGAGTTGCTGATTTTTTCATACTTCGTTTTTTAAGGGAAGTCAATCTTGTCTCTAGTGCTCGTCGTTGCTTTTCAGAAATTTCTAATGCACCTTCTAAATAAGATAATCTCTGAGCAAGAACACCATCACCGTTAAACTTGTTTTTCCGTTTTCCTGAAGCTTTTTCTAATGTTTCTAATCTAGCTTTTAATTCTTCATTTTCAGCTGTACTGTCTGGGATATTTCTAGTTACCAAATGAGCTGTGGCAGGCACTTTCACTCCATCTTTCTCATCATTATTTTTGTTTGGTTTGATTGTCTTTGGCATATTGCTAGTTTCAATTTGGGTGGTAAGTCTCATAATTTCTTTGCCCAATTGCTTCTCTCTATCTGCCATTTCTTCAATTTTTTCATACAGTGATTTGATATTAACGTCTTCACCATCTTCGTCCTTTCTCTCTCGTAAGTTGGCTATCTCCTTCGATAATAATGCAACACGAGCCCTTTCACTCGTTAATTCATCTTCTAATTGTCTAATGGATATAGTTTTCTGTTTTTGCTGTTGTTGTCTTTGTGATCTACCAGCAGCTACCATCAAATTAGATCCAGTTTTCAACTCTTTAATCCTTGCTTCCCGAGTAGCAACTGTACTCCTCAATTCACTTTCTACACGACTTGCAACCCTTAACTTACGCTTCAATTCTGAAATTTGTATTTTTGAATTAACAAGCTCTTTTGCTAATTCCTCTGCAGTATTAACATTTTCACCGCCACGAGTAGTTGAATTTCCAGTAACACCAGCTTTGTTAGCTAGCTGCGCAACAAAATCTCGTAAATCATCAACAGCGGTATCTTTACCCTTTTGCTGGGATTGCAACGTTTTCAGTTCACTGCTTAAGATTTTGACTTTTGTCATTAACTTCATGTTTTCCTCATCAACATTTTCACGTTCCTGTCTGACAGTTCGCAATTCATGCACACCAGGACGCGTTTGTTTCTGTTCTCGTAGTTGTATCCGTAATTCTTCAATCATTTTTTCGTACTTCATCTGTTGTTTAGCTAAATTTTCATTTAATTTTGTTGCTTCATCATTTAATCTTCGTCCTAATTTAGAACGCTCTTTCTCAAATCTACCTTCTGCTTTCAAGAGCTGATCGTGGGTTCCTTCTTGGAATTCTCGACGAAGACGTTCCTCTCGCTCCATAGCTGCAGTTTTCCATTCTGTTAAAGATTGTATTTCAACTTTTGAATCATCCAACGCGCGTTGTAGACGCATTAATTGCTCTTCATTTGCATGTGCTTCTTCTGCACGAGCATCAGATACCATACCTTCCGCAAAACGTAAAAGCATAGATTTTTGATCTTGTTTTGCATCATCGACTAGGTCTTGTACTACCTGCGCAGCACTTTTTATTTCATGTAAATGCTGCAAGACTTGTGAATCAACTGTAGGAACCTCCGCCAATCGTTGTTGAGCGAGTGATTCTTGTAGTCGACTTTCAGTAAATTGACAATCTAATTGTGCATGTCTGGCCATTACTTCTAGCTCCATCACACGAGCATTCGCATCTTGCAAATGTTCTCTTAAATCATCGATTCTACGAGTATATATGCCAGTGATAGTTTCAATATGACTTCGTAAAACAGCATCTTTTGAACGATATTGTTGCCTCAACAATTGCATTTGTTCAAATGCAGAAGATTTATTTTGACTTAAATGCCTTTCAAGGCTACTTTCCAACAGTATTATTTTCCGTCGGTTGCAATCAGCCTCCCATCTTGCATTTCTACCATGCCTAATAGCCTCTTTCAAAGTCTCATCGTTATCCAATATAATTCTTTTTAATCGTTCAATAACCCATGGTGCATCGCCAAGATTTTCCCTCTCCTTATTGTTTGTAGCAGGGCTAATTGTTAACTCTCGCAAGGCTGAGGTTAATTGTTTCCATTCTTCTAACAAACCACTAAATTCATCATTTCCTCCACGATTTGATGAGTTTTTATTACTTTTCGTCTCCCTTCCATTTTCAGCATCTGCACCAGTCTCAGCAAGATGGTCCCGCAATCGTTGCAAATATCTTTCTCGGGCACGACGCAGTTGACTTTCCCATGAATCGCGTTCAAGTTTTAAATCGACTATCTTAGACTTTTGTTCTTTTAAATCAAGTGTTTGCATTTGAGTTCTTTTCACGGCCGAGTCCAATTCTTTTTGTAATGAATCTACTTCACTTCTCTCTTTTGCCAATGACCTTTCAAGTGATGAAATTGTTGCAATCATGTTATTATTTTTACTGCTATTATTTTTCTCTGTTTTTTGTAATTGTATTAACTCCGAATTTAACTCTTCATTTTGTTGACTAAGACGCGATATAACAGTCGATTTCTCACTTACTTGCGCAGTCAATTCAATAATACGATCTTGTTGTATCGAATGATGTGCTGTGCTATCATGTCCATCATCCTCAACACCAGCCTGTAAAACATCAACTGTTTCCATCAACACAGAAAGTTGAGTATTGCGATCTTTGAGTATAACTTTTAAGCGTTGTATTTCTTTCTTTGCATCGAATAGCAATGCAGAATCAGATTTAGCACCTTTTGTTAATGCCAATAAACCATGTTTCTTATCGCTTTCACTTGTAGAAGATGAGGTATTACTACTATTAGCAGCTGCTGCAGACATTAGCTTTGACCGTGCTTCTCGAACCTCCCGCTCTGCTTTTCTTAAATCACTTCTTATAAGTTCGTTTTCTGCAACATACGTTGCCATACGCCTGGATAAAGTTGAAATTTGATTTGAATGTATTTCATCGCGTCTTATTGTTTCTTGGCCTTGTTTCTCCTTCAAATCGATTATTTCACACTGTGCTTCATGGTAAGCTTTTTCTCGCTCGCTTAATTCACTTGATAATATTTCTACATTGTTTGATAAACGCTTGGCTTGCAATTCAAGAACAGCAATTTGTCCTTCCGTTGTTAATGGTTTACCTTTTAAATTTTCAACATCTTTTTCATGACTATATACATCGTTGATAAATGACACCTTTGTTTCCCTCGTACCATTCTTATTCTTATTGTTACGACTGATATCTTCGCTATCACTTTTAACATGATTATTTGGAAGTATTCGGCGATAACTGTCTACTCCATCTATTAATGATTTTAATCTTTCAATTTCTTCTCTATCTTCACCACGTTTCAAGCATAATGATATCACGATTTGCTCAGGCGTAATATTGCGAATATTAGTCCCTGCTATCCCTAACTTTAACCTCGCCAATTCGGTCTCAGCTTCGTCGACTTGTATCCGGCTTATATGACATTGTTCAGCTAAACGTTTTATTTGATTTAAATGACTTTTTTTCTCCATTTCCCTTCGTTCTCTATCTTTTTTCAATGTCGTTATCTCCGTTGTTAACGCCGCTATCTGATTATGCAAATTGCTATTTCCTCTTAAAATTCGAATAGCTCGTTCCAACTCACGTATTTCCGTATCTTTATCATTTTTTTGCAATCGCAATTTCTTTTTACACTCTAAAACTAACGTATTTCGTTCTATCAAACTTTCTTCAGCCATGCGCAATCGTTTTCTAGCCTCCGCTGCTTGTCGAACCATGGCCTGTCGCACATCAACTACTTCAACAACTTTCTCTTCCACTTCTTTTTGTAAATGTTCAATTGCATGCAAATCACCTTTTCGTTCATCTTCCTTTTTATTCCTAAATTTATCTAAACGCATTATCAAAGATCTAACTGTATGTCTATATTGCAATGGATTTCTACCACCAGTTTGTTTCTGTTCCAATTCTGCCATGCGAATCTCTTCCTCCATGATTTCACTCATTTTTCTCCTTAAAACACGTTCATTTCCTTCTGCTAATTTCAATCTGGCTTTCAAATCTGTAATAGTTTTCTGCGCTAAATGTAATGTGCTAATTGATAATGGATCTTCTACGTTTTTACTAGTTGCTTGAACTCGTTTTAATTCTTCCACTTGTTCAACTGCCATCGACAACCTGTGTTCCCCATCGATGACGGTCTTTGTAGCTGTCTCTTGAAGCGATTCTAAATCACGAACACGTCTTCTTAATTTTAGTATGATATCATCAGAATTTTTTCTCTCTTCCGTTTCTTTCTCGTATGTTGACTTGACTGTTTTTAATTCATTTAACAATTTATTTTTTTCTTCTAACATACGTTTTTGATCTGCGTTTGTCCTTTTTAAATCACGTGTAATTTCTTTAAATCTATCCAATTGTACATCTTTCTCTTTTGTCTCATCTTTTAACCATTTGGTTGCTTCAAGGTCTCTTGCTAGAGATGCAACTTTTTCTCGTTGTTCTTCTAAAGCATTTTGTAATCCTCTGATAACGTGCGTTGGATTGTTTTTATTTTGAAATGGAAGATTGATTGAACTCAACAAAGTGTTTTGAGATGTTGGATTTGCATCATTTTCAGCACGTAATTTTGCAACTTCTGCAATTAATACTTCGATTTGTTCATCTTGATCTTTGATCTTTGCGTTCAATTGTGGAACATTACCGCCACTAGAAGTCTGGTTATTAAAATCGCCATTATATATATTATCTATATCGTCAGATTTACTTGCACGACCACCATGTAATTCTTGCAACGAAGCTCTTAAAGTTTCCATTTCATATTCTACTTCTTGCTTTTCTCGTTGACATTGTTCTAATTCACTATTTAATTGATCCATTTTTAATCGCGATTCTGTCGTTTGCTTCATCATATTACGTTGTGTCTCATTTAATTGCAATTGTAAATCTTCATTCTCTTGTGCTAATTTATTTATTTCATCATCCTTCGCTTGTAAAATTTCTAACACTCTTTGACTACGATCTTCCGCTTTTTCTTTTTCTTGATAAAGAGCTTCTGTTAATTTAGAAACCTCTAGATCAAGAACGGCAGTATGATTTACCCCTGAAGATTCTTGTCCAGTATTTCCAAATGTACTCGATGCATGGTTGTTATTATCATTGACATGCTGCTGGTGTTGTTGTTGTTGTTGGTGGTGCTGCTGCTGCTGATGGTGACTATTTTTACTATTATTATCCATACGACTATTATTATTATTATTATTATTATTATTCTTACCTCCGCTCGTTGCTGAACTATTATGTTTTGTAGTCTGTGCATTATGCACTCTAGAACTTCCTTTCGATTGTTGTTGACGTTTTCTTGTTGGTCTACTACTGTTGGATGAAATTTTTTTTGGTTGAGGTATTCGTTTAGGCAATTTTTGTTCTTTTTCTGGTGTACCTAATAAATAAAAAGTGGTAAAGAATTTTTGTTCAAAATAACGTGATTTCATATGAAAATAATCACGTTGCCCAGCTTTTGCTTTCTTTTTATTTGGAAAGTGCATGACTTTCAACCGCACAACAACTGTTGTAGATGACTCAGCGTCTATATGGACTCTTTCCGGTCTTACTTGGTACCTTTGCCCCGCACTTGGTTTAATTACAAGGTCAACTGGCGCGTCATATGGATTATATAGTTCTACCCGGGCTTGATATGCTTGGTGTAATTGCACGTCCTGAAATACTAATTCAGTCGGTTGGACTTCTATATGCATGATTTTGTTTGATATTACAAAAAAAAAAAGAACGTTATGCACAAAAAATAAATAAAGAATTAGTACTATATTCTTTTCATATATTATTTCACTGTATCTAATAAATATAAATAAATATATCTTCTATTTACACTTTACTTCTTTTCCATAACTAGTTATTATAATAATAAAAATTGAATTACTAACTTATATTTCAATCAATTATTTTTGTGATGTGGAGTAATTATAACGTTTCCAATGCTATGTGCCTACTAATATATGGATTTAGGTTTAACGAGATTATTTGAGATGGTTTTTGTTGTTGTGGTTGCTTGTGTGTTTGTTTGGTTGTTGTGTTGAAAATATTTATTAATAATAAATATTTTTTTTTTGAAATTGCCTAATTTATAAATTTGAAAATACATTTATTAGATGTGTGGATGTACATGATATGAAAAATCAAAGAAGAACATTTCTATCATTATATGCAAGAATAAGTATAGGAACATTTTGAAAAAGAAAATGTCGATATTAAATACATTTAAAAAAATGGAAGCATCGGCAACGATGGCAGGTGCAGGGTTGATTGGGAAATATTTGATATATGGTGATGATGAAAATAGTAATAACGGTGGTGATATGGAAGGGGAAAAAAAGAAACAAACTTCTTCTATTACTTCTAGTGCATTCATCGTACGTACCCCAACTATTGAAGAAATTGCTTTAATAAGTCAAGTAAATATTGGAATAGGTTCACAAACAAGTAATACGACGTTCGTATCCGTTGATCCAATACAATCTATTAATGAAGATGAAAAGGAGACACAAGAAGAAGAAAATAATAATGATAATATTCAATCTATTAATAGTCGTAGTAGTAGTAGTAGTACCACCACGACTACTACTACTACTACTACCACTACTTTAACCACCACTACCACCATCAATAAAAAACGTAAAGCAGAGGAAGTTTTTAATGAGTATGAAAACATTTTAAACAATGCTATATCAAAAGATATTGAAAGTTCAACTCATCTCAAAAATTTGAAAACAGAATATGAAAAAACGAAAACAGCATTACGTTCTCTTCGTCGAAAATTATCATCGTATACTAGTCCATCAAAACGTGATATAACGATATCACAACGAGAAAATTTAGGTACTGGACATTATGAAATTGAACGTAAGGAAAAACAAGATGAAATAAAGTTATTGGAAGACAATTTGTCTATGTATGAAGAAAAAATTGAGGAAGCGGAAAAAAGTTTAATATCCTTTCAAAGTAAAAATAAAAATCGTATTAAACGTCATGAATTATTTATTGAACGAACAACACGTAAAATGGAATTAGATGAGATACTTGAAAATATACAAAGTGATTTAAATGATATACAAGAAAAAGTAAAAGATGCAGAGGCAGTATTAATATCATATGAAACACCTTTACCACAAAGCGGAAATAATAATAATAATAATAATAGTAGTAGTAGCAGTAACAATAATGACAACAACAACAATGATAATAATACCAATAACAATAATAATAATATATCTGCTAGAAATGTTGATGAAATGTCAAAATTAGAATGTTTAAAAGAAATTGAGCAATTAAAATCAATTTGTAATGTACATAAAAATACATTATTAAATGATGAAAATAAGAAAAATATTTTTTTAGCAAATGATGCGGAATGTATTCAATCTGTGAAAAAAATGGAAGATGCAGAAAATGCAATAGTAAACATTGATAAGAATGTAAAATTAGTATGTGATAAATATGATACATTACGTTCTCAAGCAAAAAATATTATATTTGATAAGAAAAATACAAATCAAATGATATTAGCAATGCGAATTTTACATCAAAATGGTGGTGCAATGATGATGGATGATTTTAAAGAACAATTGCGTACTCGAATTGGTGTTAAACAAGGAGAAGAAAAGGAGGAGGGGGAGGGGGAAGAAAAGCAAATCAATTCAGTTCAATTAGTATATACATTGCTTGCAAATCGTTTAGTCCAATTTGATCGTAGTAATGGTACAGAAGTGTTTTCGTTGTTGATTTGAGTCAAAGGGGGTGCTTTAAAAATAGATAGAAAGGTGTTTGTTTTGTTGGCTTGTTTTTGTATGATTGCATCTTTCTGTTTCAAATCTTGAATTTCATTTCGTGATACTGCATCTTTCTTTTCTAAATGCTGGATTTTACTTCTTGATATTGCATCTTTCTTTTCTAATACTGCATCTTTCTGCTTCAAATCTTGAATTTCATGGCGTGATATCGCATCTTTCCTTTTCAGCATATCTATTTCATCTTGTAATTTCCGCATACCAATATTCTCAGCATCAGCATCAGCATCAGCAACACCAAATACAAATGCGCTTGCACTATTCATTAAGTTTGTTATACCTGACCATACTCCCAGCATTCGTCTTCGCCGCCGCCTCTGCAATGGTTCTAATAACGCATTTACTTCATTGTAATATGTTGCTAACATATGTTCGTACGGGTAAAAAAGTTCACACAAACGTATTGCTTCATTTGTTGGTAAACCAAATTCACGAGGACCACATAGTAATGTTGTTTCGAATAAATTGTTTACTTTTTGTTGTAATTTATCACCATCTTTTATACCATTCACAGCTTTGTTCATGCCTTGTTGCAAGTACCCATCTTTTTTCAATACGTCTACAATCTCACCGTATAAATTGTCTACTGTTATATTACCGCCTTGCGCTAATGCAAATGGTACAATATGACTACGTGGAACCGTTCCTGATGGGTCATTGCACGTCTTTAGATGTTGAAAATTATCTTTTCTGCAGCATATATTTGGCCATAAATCACGTCCCGTGTATTTTGGTAACAATGGTAATCTTGGATATAATTTTTCCTCCAGTAATTTGATAAAACGCGGGCGAAAATTACAAAAGGAACTAATTAAACGGTCACGGTTTTCATTTAAACAGTATTTATCATCAATTTCTGCATTTGTTGGAACAACAATACCTGTTCGTAATACGCCGTATGCCAACCGTTGTTTTTCTTGCTCGCAATGATGTTTCACATTGTATTCTGGTAATGTTGCTAATTGATTGCGTAAGCGCTGTGCTTCGTTAATAACATCCTGCGTTGCCCAATCCAATGATAATTTCGCTACTAACCCGTTTGCTTTTTGTTTCACTTCTTCTGATTTTGCATTGGATAATGCAACGGCTTTGATGATGCCACCTTGTTGGTCACTTAAAGAACGTACATTTTGTAACATATTGTCGATATCATAACATTTTGGTGAGCCCGGAGGTGATGTTAGGCCACCGGTGCATGGTTTGCATTCAAGGCCATCCTTTGTGTAATAGTTTGCAGGGCAAAATTTACATTTAATAATTTGACCAGTGATTATTTGTATAGAACCACGTGGGCATTTAACACAATTATTACAGTGGCAATAAACCCCCAAGTGTTGTCTTGTTGCATCCACGGCGGCGCATGAGCTGGTAAATGGTGCTTCAGTACACGGATTGGAAGAACATGTATTCCATGTTGCTGAAGCACCAACCTCATAAATATTAGCGCCACTATTTTTCTCATCAAAAAGTGTATTTATAATGGATATAGTTGCAGATCTAGCTACATATATATCATCACCTTTAGCTTCTGCATAATTACTAATGAAAGATGTTTCGCGGATAGTCACCTCCCCCCCAATGTATAATCCACCTCCATTACCGCGAGCCGGCCTGCTAATTGCTCGGCAGTTACTAATAACACTATTTACAATGTTCATTGTACTAGATCCTACCGCAATACTGTTCATTGTACTAGATCCTACCGCAATACAGCCTCCATTGCCATCCTCCGCATGACAACGACGAATTATGCTATCTACTATATTTATTGTACCGAGTCCTACATAAATACAACCCCCCATATATGGTCCCCCGTTATCTTCTATTGTGGAGTTGTAAATGTTTATCATAGCCTTCTTTTTTTGCTCACTATCGGTAGATATTGCACCACCGCTAGCGTCCTGTGCGTTATTATTAGAGAGTATGGTGAAATATATACTTAATTTACCACCATTATTACCTATCAGTATTGAACCTCCCCATAGAATGGTAAACTTTAAATTACCACCTGTCAACTTCACATACCGCAATATCAACTTATCGTTCACACCATCTATATAAAAATGGCGTTGCTGACTTGGAGCGGTAATAACTATTAAATTATCCATATCCTCCACCGTACCAACAATTTCTAACGTATTTGTAACCACCACACCACCACCACCGTTATACTTAGTAGTAGCAGTACCAGAAATAGTACAATCTGTACTACGTTGAAATGTCCCAGTGTTTGACGCACCTGTACAATCCCATTCCGTGGCGTTTGCATTGTTGAGAAACAATAATAAAAACACCAAAATCATTATACGCATCTTATTATTACGTTATGTTGCTGGCACTATGTATATTTTGCAACACTTAAAATACAATATTTTATTGCGTTATGTTGCTTGCACTATGTATATTTTGTT
>LT649637.1:0-17565 GCA_900128395.1 Stramenopiles sp. TOSAG23-2
GATTTTGTTGATATTGCCTGGCTTGAAGAACTTTCATCTCTTTATTCATCTTACACGCGACAATTGCGTAGACCCAAAAACAAGATGTGGCTGAAAGTAAAACCATGCTGTGGTCGCCTTGGTAACAGGTTGTTTCAATTGGCATCTGGATATGGTATTGCAGCAACACATGGTGCCATTTTGTGTTTTCCAAGATGGCGAATGACTCTTTTGCCTACCTTACTCCAAGGCCCCTTTCCTCCCGATTGTCCCAACGTGTTTCCGCAACATCCACACTATGAAGCGGGCAATTCCATGTTCCAACATTTTCCGAAAAGGGACAACATGTTTGTGGGTACGTATCTGCAGTCGTGGCGTTATTTTGACTTCATTAAAGAGGATATTAGGAAACATCTACATATAAAAGAGGACATTAAAAGACAAGCCGAAGATTACGTAAGCGCACACGGTGGTACTTTAAATACGGTGGGCATCCACGTACGTAAAAACTATGAAGATACTAACCTAAAATTTCCACCAGAAACATACTTTGAACACGCCATGGGACATTTTCAAGGTGGCGTACGCTTTATTGTTGTGAGTGACAACGCTACTTGGTGTACGGAACAAACAATGTTCAAACGTCCCAACATCCACATCATTACGGCGCCCCATACCCCTGCGTTGGACTTGGCAATTTTGGCGAGTTGTGACGCAGTTATTATGACTATTGGTACCTTTGGATGGTGGGGTGGATGGTTGTCTGGCGGCGAGGTCGTGTACTACAAAGACGCGTTTTTGATGGACCATGAGTTAAACAAAGGCAAGGTGGTGGTGGCGGACCACTATCCGGAGGAGTGGGTGGGTTTGGGGGACGATGCGCCCCTGTCGGAGGCAAAAATAAACTAGTGGTGCTGGATAGTTCGAAGGAAAAGTCCGGAAGTACTATTGTCACGGCATACTTTGACATCAAATCCAAGTACTCGTCTTCCGTGTACGACACCTGGATGGCGAACATGTTGTCGTTGCAAGACGCCATGGTTATCTACACGACGCCAGACTTGGTGGACACGATTCGGGGGTTTCGCAAACACACCGGCGCGTTGACTCATATCATACCGATGCATCTCGAACATACCAAAATGGCCACGAAGTATTCGGACGCATTTTGGAAAGTGCAACATGCCATGGACCCGGAAAAGTCGATTCACAGCCCAAACCTGTATAAAATTGGGAATGAGAAAAGCAACTGGTTAAAACGTGCAAGTGTCCTGAACCCATTCCACTCGAACTTTTTTGCATGGGTCGACATTGGTTACTTTCGTTCAAAGTACAAAAATGGCAAGCAGATCCTCCGTCACATACCCCCTTCGCTTCAAAGAAACCAAGTTCTGACTCGATGTCACGTCGTTAGTTGTTCGTTCCAATTACATTGGAGGCGGCTTCATTGGAGGGTACGCGGACGGTATTCAGCGATGGCACACCGCATACTACGCCATGTTGGAGGCCCACGAAAAAGAATTTATCGGCAAAGACCAGCCGTGGGTGTGGAAGACGTGCGACGCGACTCCGGGGTTGTGTGAGGTGGTGGTGCCCGATGGAGAACACGGTGACCCGTGGTTCTATATGGCGCCGTACATGATGAGTGAAATAAAAAAGACATAAACAACAGGAAAAGGTGACCTTGCACATTTATATTATTAATCTTGAGAAACGTCGAAAACGATATGATTTGTTGCTCCAAAATTTAAATAAGATGCTTTTACCTGAAAACTGAAAATTAGATATCAACCGTGTCAATGCATCTGCTGGTAACGAAAGAAATTCATCTACCTATAGTAATTGGCGTACAACAAATGCCCACCATGATGGTAAAGTAGACGAAACCCAGAAATATTGGATTAGGAATGTAACAAACGGAGAGATAGGTTGTTATATGTCACATGTAAATACCATCATAAACACAATTGCACCATACAACACAAATGATTTACGAAAACATTACTTTTTAATGTTGGAAGATGATGCTAACTTTAATGCATTTGAATGCTGCACAAAAAATAGCTAGAATAGATAATATTTATGAATGATATTAGCTTATGATGAATTTTTATCATCCATTCATAAACAGCATCCTAGAGAAGATATGAATAATTTGTATAATATAAAGGAAGAATTCAATTTTTATGCTTCACAAGATATATTGATATGGCAACGTAAAGTCTCTGAAGGAGGCGATGGTATTACGAGTACATGATTCCAAAAATTGACTTTTTTTAATAATTTTAAATACACATATTTATTGAAAATATATATATACGAATATAATAAAGTACGCGCGTATTTTAATTTTTTATTTCTTACCCACATGTTGACAAATTCCTACTCTCGCCAAGAGAATATTAGTGACTGAGCCAATATAATATTTATTCTATCTCACAAAATATGTGTCAATACATCCATAATCATTTAGGTGCGTACAGTTTAACTCCCATAACAGGAATTACCGATGAGGTAAATAGATGTTATCAACCTTCTGTTGATGAAATATGGGCATTATATGAAGGTGAAGAATAAATTTAACTTTTTTATATAATTTATAAAACGATTTGAAGGAAGAAGTTAAAGAAATAGATACTGTACGGATTTACCTGGTACAAAGGTACAAAATGAATATATATAATGAAATTTTAAAAGATCCGGGTAAATAACTAAGGTTAGAGCTCTTCATTAATTATGACGGTGAAATGCATACTAAATAAAAATTAGTGTTTTAAATCGTTATAATTTACGACGTATCATATCATATTTTATTCATAATATTTTAAAATATAATTTTTGAGTTTTATAAAATATATACGAAGTATGTAATATAGAATACTAGGATTACTCGCAACGCTTGTATTTTGATAGCTGCGGTCCTGAAAAAAACCAGGCAAACCAGCAAACCAGCAAACCAGCAAACTGGCAAAAACTGTGACAGTATTATTTAATAGTTATGGTATTATACTACTAATACCACCTGACAGTATAAAATTCACATGTCTATACCATAGGCGCAGTTTAAGGACCATATAGGAATAGCATTATTCTAATGCTGTATTAATAGTCTTCAACTACATAGACACAGCATCTCGAACGCATCACATTTTTGATAGACTATTATTCATTTTATACTTGAAGTATACAATTTAACTCAGCACCTAACGTTTTATAGGCATAATAAATTATTAGTATCAATACTTATACCTGTGTGGTACCAATACATATTTTTTCCTTTTTTTGTTGTACATTATTGAAATAATGATGAAATGCACATATATATTAATATAATAATAATTTATAACGGGCATACCAATTACATTCTTAGATATATACAAAAATAACGATACAGTAACTATATAAGAAATCTATGAACAGCCGGCTTCTTCAAGGCAATCATCAAGACCAATGGAAAAAAAATCAACTTTGTTACCCTTTATAAATGATCAAAAGACAGAGTCTGATGATGAGCAATTTCCAACTTTTTTTACACCATTATCAATCTATGTAAATAGAGAAAAACAAGCAAGGGAGAAATATATTAAAGCAAATACATGGAAAAAATGTATAAAGTGTAATTTACGATGGCAAATATCTTTAACTGAAGCAAAAAATGGATTGCATGGTAGAAATACTGGATTTTGTGCTACTTGTAAATACAACGTTGAAAATCCACCACCAAAAACATGAAGGTTATAAATTTAGAATTCGATCAAAAAACGTTTGCGGTTGGTCGGAATGGTCGCCAGATACAAATAAAATATGTAGTAACGCCGCTGCTGTGGTCAAGAAGTGGGGTAGTCGTTTTATGCATTTGACATGGAAACAACCATACATAAATCGCATTCGCTTCAGAGGTACATTTGAAATTCAACGCAAAAGAATTTTAAGAAAAAGAGAAATTATGCGAATAAAATTTTTAAGAGATAAAAACAGAATTGAAGAAGCTGGAATGACAATAGAGGAACTTGGCCAATGGGTACCGAGTGGGGTATCAAAAGAGGATGATCCACAACATATTGTTGAAAATTTACTGCCTGCAACAAAGTTTATTTATCGAATAAGGCCGATCACAACACCTGAAACGCCATGGGGGGATGGGATTGAATGTGATGAAATTAGTACAGATATGGATTGCCCAGATGCGTTCCTGGAGATTGCTTTTCTATATTAGTAGTCCCGCTTAAAGCAGTTACTAATTATGTTTTTCGGATGCGTGGTTGGGGTGGAGAGACGGGAGATTGGTCGACATTTAGTGCAAAATCAAAAGTTTATCATAGTAGTAGAAGGTATTAATAAAAACAAAACGACTTGGGGCGTCTTTAAAAAAATTACTAAATTGTGTAGTACACCAATAAATATATATTTTATTATATCTTGGTCCTTTAACATCAACCTAAACCCTATGTTAACACGTTTTATATAATCGAAATTTAGTAGCTCAATATCAAGAAACCAGAGAGCTCTCTGGTCCGGGTTCAAAATGGAACAGCCTGGACAGCCTGACAGCAATCCAGCAATATCATTAGCTATTCCTATTATAACAACAACAACAACTTATCCTTATTCTTTTATTAACCATCGTAGTACATTAAAATTTTAGTCGAAAGTATAATAAATACTATATACGAAACCAATTTGCTAATAGAAAAAATAAAAACGTTTTTGATATTTATCGATATTGTAAATAACAATCTGATAATAGTGTACTTGTATAATGAAAAGTCAAGCGGAAGGATGGTTTATTATTTTGGACCCTGCTGCAATAGTTTCTAAAAGTCAAAAATATTACATTAACTTGACTAGTTCCAATTACTTAATAATATCAACAGAACGTGGTGGGAAAGAGTTGCGTAATGTAGATGTCTCAAAATACGATTCGCTGGCAAAAGAACAAGTCGGAAACGAAATGCACATAAAGCTTTCCAAGCACTTTAACGAAAACATTCCAAATATTCAAATGGTTACAAATATAGTAAAACAATACGAGGAAATGTACAGCAGTTTAAAAAATAGTATTATACCTTCTAGAAAAAGTAGAAACAAACAGTTACCAGAACCTGTAGATAAAATTATGCGTAAACTTAAATCACGCTTAGACCTGAATACCGGGCACTTGTATGAAATTCGAAGATTGTCGCACTCAGTGGAACGGGGTTTAATGGACAACATATGGGTAAAGCAAACCGTTGGTAAGCATCTTACTGCAGCAGAAACAACGGCTATAGAGACTTTAGAACAAGCCAAAGCAAGGTATGCACAGGGAATACAAATAATAGAAACTAATGATACACAAACACTTAAAGGTCAACTAAAAGAAATAGAAAAATCGATAGAAAAATCCTGGACTGCTACTCATAATTTTGTTTTAAACATAGGTAAACAAGAAATAAATGAAATTATAAAAGATTGGCAATTGATTGCGCATGATAGTGAGGATGAAAATAAAAAGAAGTTACAACAGATAAATGATATTATAAAAGAATATAAAGGCAACATCCGTACAGTCCAAAAAAGGGGCAAATATCTCCTGATGGACTATAAAAAAAGTAAAGCAAAAAACAAACAAATGGTTGAATTGCATGACATTTTCAAGGATTTAACTCTTACGTTGGAAAAAGCCATTATTTCTAGAAAGGAGAAAAAGCAATTGCTTGAAGAGATTGAAAAAAAGAATGAAAGGATAGTTCAGTTGAACACAAAGAACTATTTAAAGGAAGAAGTTAAAGAAATAGATACTGATTTACAAAATGAATATAATGAAATTTTAACAAATGTAAATAATGAAGTTAGGCTTTTAAATGAAGAGTTATTATTATTGCAACAACAAGAAGCGGCGGATTTTGCTGTTGAATTAAGTGATCGAGATATTGATATAGCAAATGGGGTGGCTGATATAAAAAAGTTTGATGATGAAGATAACGAAAAAGAATTTCGAAAATGGTATTTAAAGTCATTTAAAGAGGAATATAACATTGAAAAAAGACGTGTTCAAGCAATGGAAAGTGATGATGATGAATTTTCATCTGGAAGCGATGATGACGATAATGATGACAGCTCGTCGTCATCATCCTCTTGATGGACGAAAGAAATGGAAATGGGCTATGTTAAAATCTACGACGTATGTTATATACTTATTAACCATCGACGATAATGATGACAGCTCGTCGTCATCATCCTCTTGATGGACGAAAGAAATGGGAATGGGCTATGTTAAAATCTACGACGTATGTTATATACTTATTAACCATCATACTATTTAAATATTTAATATTTAAATAATATATTACCTGATATAATACTTCGTATTTATAATTCGTATATATATACAGCGTATACATATATATATACTCTATCGATTCATTACCATGGATAGTCATACGTAGTTTCACCATTGGAATTATAATAGTATACGTTTCCATCGTCATCATATGCTTCTTGCCAATCGTTCGCTCCATTGCCACCACCGTAGTTGTCATAGGATGATTCCCACCCAGAATCATTGCCACCTTCAACAGCTGCGGTAGCATTTGCAGCATTTTCATCCGGTCCATCATAATCATCTGGTTTTGTATATGTTGATTCACCATCGTTGGTGTAATAATATGGTGTATTTTCATCATCGTATTCTACTTTCCATTTTGAGTCTTTTTCAGCTGGTTTTTCATCATCGTCACTGGATGCTTCTTCCTCTTCCTCCTCGCTGGAATCTTCAGCATCAGAATCTTCTTCTGTCATTTCCTCTTCAACTTCTTCTTTAATGTCATCCATATCATCCGGTTCGTCACCAAAAGTTCTAGGATCATCATAATTTGATTCTCCGGTCTCGTTGTTATACCAATATTCGCCAGTTCCATACCCGTCATCGGGCACTAGTTCCCATTGAGCATCTTTTTCACGAAGGTCCGCTCTTTCCTGTAGTTTTGCTTTTAAACGTTTGTCAAATTTAATCTGTCTAATTTGTCCGCGTTCTATTTTACGAGCTTTTTTTCTTGCAGCAGAACCTTTTTCCGCAACAAAGTCGGCTAATCTTCCGCCAATGCCAGCTAATCGCATACTTCTTGATAGATCTTTCAATCCCTCTCCTATAGATTCATTTAGACCTTTTCTTCTATCAATCAATTTGTTGATAGCATTCTTCCTTGCTTTTTTAGCATTTCGAACAGCTGCCTCTCCAATTTTTCCTTCTTCAACGCCTAATATTTTTGCCGCTACTTTCCCTGTAAGTTTTGCCGTAAGTTTCGCTGCTTCGATTGATTTCTGTTTCACTAACTCGGCATTTTCTCCATTCATTGCCGCTTTTAACATTTCAGCAGTCTTTTTAGCATCTGCTTGTGTTTTTGCAAGTCCAGTCAATCGTTCGCCAACATATTTTGATTTTTCAATATCTTCCTCCGTTAACCATTCAAATTTTTCTCGTAGCTCAGACTCGTATAATTCCAATGGTATCAATTTTCTTACCCGCTCTTCGTGTGAATCTGTTTCAAGTACATCCCCACGTCCTAGGAAGCTCAACATTTTATATCGCATAGAGCCTTTAACAGCATTTGCCTTTCCTTCCCTACGCTCCCTAGCTATTCTTGCCTCTTGTGCATTTAAAATTACTGGATACCACAATCTTCGCGCTTTTTTCATGCGATACAAGCCTTGGATTTTCTTAACTGCTTCAATGACACGCCATCTTTCTTCTCGTTTCTCACGCTTGATTTTCTCTTCCTTTTCTCTTTCTGCCTCTCTATCTCGTAGAAGTTTCTCACGAAATTCCCTCATGCTTCTAGTTTCTAATGGTAGCTCGTAGCATTCGTAACCTTGCGGATAATACCATGAATTGTAGCAACGTTTGCACATTTGATCTCCACCACAATCTACTCGAACAGCATTTGCTTTTTCCTGATCTTCGCATGATTTACATAATGGTATCAATGGCTCACATGTGTGTTGCATCAATGCGCCTTGGCTATGCGCTTTCCAGTAACAAGTGTCACAATAGAAATCACCACATTGATGACATTCTCTAGATCCAATTTGATATTCGCATTCAACACAACATTCAATTGGGAATTTTGCATGACTTTTTCTCTTACCTTTACTATGAAACGAATCAAAACAATTTTTGCAATAAAAGTCATCGCAATCAACACAATAAAATGACACTGTCAAATCATTGCATTGATCGCATAGTTTAACAAATTCAATATCTGGATCTGGTAATTCAATAACTGTTCTCACATCGATGCCACGACGTAGCCATTTTATCTTCTTCCACCTAACAGAATTGCATTTTGGATTATGCCAATACGGCAATTTAGATACTGGATCGATGTATTTTTTCACCGTATTTCTATATTTTTCAATTAATAACCTTCGTGCTTGGCGCCTCCTCCATCTTCGTTGCAAACATGCAAGTTTTTTTCCTTTTATTTGATTTTCTTTATGTATATGATAATTGCGTTTAGTAATCGCGAACAAACTTCTGCCCCAAAATCCACGTACGCAACGTTGAATGCGATTCGCAGCCCAATTAGCACGACCTTTTAGATACTTATCTAATTTCTTTCTATATTTGAACCCAGGTAATTTTTTAGATGTACCAGCAAGTACATGTTCATCAATTAGCTTGAAAAATCGTGCTCGTTGTCCTGTATGAAATCTATAATTCTTGACATAATAATCCGTGATAGTTCCTTTTTCATTCCGAATGGCATAGCGAATGTCAGCTAATAAACTCAATGCAATGCAAAATCCTTGAAAAGAAACACCTTTGACAATTTTCTTTTTTGCCGGTCCACGTTGCTTGCTTTGCTTCAACGCCTCTTCTTCTGCTTGTTTCTTTGCAATTCCAATGGCTTTAGCAAAGCTTAAATCTACTTCCATAGCATTGACTGCTCGCCCTCCAGTTTTAAATGCGTGTTTTTTCTGTTTTTTCGATTTTTTTTTCTTGGATTCAATTAAGCCACTCATTTGCTTCACAGCATTTAAAAATTTCATGGATTCCATACTCGATGCAGGTTTACTATAAAATAAATACAAATCGCGTAACGGTTCGCATAAACGATATGCCTCTGCACTAGTTGAACAACCAGGATCTGCAACTTTACGTTCTAAAATTTTTAAATGCTTACTACTAATAGGAAAGCCTAATCTTAAAATCATTCGATCGCACTCGTATATCATAGCTTCGGCAAATCGTTGTGTAACAAAAGTTTTAATTTCAAACTTAGCATGCATAAATTCTCGCTGTCGTTCTGCTTTGTGTCTACCAATATATTGACGAACGATACTTTGGCAGCGTGTTACCACTACAATTAAATTTTTTCTTTCAAATCGCATTCGTTTTACTAATTGTCTGGCTAACCAACCACGAGTGTATCGCTGAATCGTTGGTATTGCCATATCATATCTCATCCTATTTCGTAACATTGTCCGATCTCTATTTCCACGGAAATGTGCTTGTATTACGGTTGCATATTTATCCCTGCGATATTTGACGGCATATTTTCTACCGCGGCTACCTCTCCAAATCCTTTGAATTTGTAATGCAGACATATCACTTTTATGTCGATTCCATTGACTTCGAATGTATCTCATTTTTTTAACCCTTCTCTTCGCTCGTTTTATTCTATACGCACACTGGATGCAAATTGCCGCTTCTTCCTGTTTCTTTTTTGATGCTCCTTTTTTCATAGAAAATCTTCGTGATAAAGATTTTCCGAGTGATTTAGAATTTTTTTTCTCCAAATATTTTCGTTTTTTCTCTGCCAACTCTTCTTGGTGGTTTATTTTTGCCATCAGCATTTCATGCGTTTTTATCTTCCCCCTTTTTCCTCTGTATATCGCTTGCAATTTTATAGCTATTCTTTCATATTCTTTTTCTTCTTCACGTTGTAATTTTTCAAATCGTTTTCTTTTAAAAATTTTGCGTCCACAATATCCACGATAAACACGTTGAATATTAGTAGTATATTCATGACCAAGAAATTTCATGCGGGACGAAGCACTATTTCTCCACCATCGCTGTAATATTCTGCTTGCTCCTTCTTTCTTAAAGCTGTATAACAAAACATATTCCTTGCTTTCTAACAATTTTTCATGTGCTTCTCTTCGTTGAAGATGCCTTTCTCGCTTTGCGCGTTTTCTCCCTTTGTGTCCACGAAAACATTTTTCGATTTTTAAAGCTGCATCTTCTCGTTGCTCTTTTCGATGTCGAAGCATGATGGTAAGCATTCTCGCTTTCTTTGCTCGCCAGGTACGCTGTATCATAATGACTGAATCGATTAGCTCTCGTTCAATTGCATATCTACGTCTACCAAGTAATCCTCTCCAATGTTTTTGAATCATTATTGCTGATAACCAACGTTTTCTTTCTAGCATGAATTCTTCAAAACGCAACTTTTCCTTATACACTTCACGCAACCACCATACCTTGATAAAACGTTTTCTTCCTTTATATCCACGCCAAACCCGTTGGATATCAATTGATTTTCGTACTTTTTCATCTTTACGATGTAAACGTACATACCGTTTCCAATATCGTAAACCTTGAGACTCTAAGCCGTATGCCCAATTAGTTATTATTTTTCTAATTTTTGCTTTAACTTTTTTATCATATGCTCCTTTTAAACCAACTTCAAATAGGAAATCCATTGGCAAAGCGTTTCGAAGTTTTTCGATTTTATTTACAACAGCATAATCTAAATTTCTTTTTTCTACACGTTCTTCTCTTTGTTCTTCACCGAGTTTATCTATAAGATCACGCTGCTCGATTAAAGAGTTCAGCACAGACAATTCCTCCATGCGAGTAAAAAAATCGTATTTTTCTTCTTCTCGTTCATTGTTAGTTGCTATTTCCTGTTTTAATTTTGAATTTATTTGAGTTTTCCTTTTCTCTTTTTTTATATAATTTTGAACACGTTCATGTTGTTCATAAAAGGAGGAACCATCAATAAATGTTTCTATATTTGGAGCTGATGATGATGATGATAATGTACTATTTCTTTTCATTATTGGTGTATTGTCTTGCAATACGTTCCAAGTAGATATCAAATCAATTTGTGGTGTAGATGTTTTGTCAGTATCGGAGATAACCTTTTGCTTTGGTTGAGTTTTATGTAACTTCGCATTTTTATATACATAGTCTGAGGAACCTTCATTGTTATTGTTCCATTGATATTTTTTGGTAGGAATTAAAGTTGATAATACTTTTTTCTCTAAATCTTTCTCAACAGGTCGTCTCGACTCGGGTGATATAAATCCTTCATTGTTATCCTCATCTTCAGCATCTGCTTGCTTTGCTCTCAAAAATCCATAAAGGCTGCCATGTGAAGTATTGTTAACATTTTTGACGTCTATAGTTAAAATTTTTGCGAAAAAATCATCCCGATACTTTTCTCTCTGAGCACGGAGTAAAGCTTCTTCAGCTTCCTCCTCAGAAGATGTTTTTGATGACTTAGACTTTTTTCCCTTCTTTTGTTTTTCAGCGAATGACTTTTTTGTTTCTAATATAATGCTTTCATTCGCCTCTAACATTGACAGAGCGTCAAATTTGTCATTAGTGAGACTATTTTCGAAATTATTATTATTGTACGATGTTGGCATAGTTGAAGACGCTGCAATATGGTTTTGATAAGGAATACTATTATTATTTAAGTTGTATTTTGAAGGGACATTAGTATAAGAACTACTAGTATTAATTGTTTGTGCTTTTGGTAGCGGTATATGTTGCAGCATCAATGAAGACGATTTCCCGTTTTTCCTAGGACTATTAGCATATTGCTTTGCTTTGTTTCCATTTCTTTTATTTACATTACGTTTCCCAGCATTTTTCGGTTTATTATTATTTTTTACATTGTTGGTTCTTTTACGATAATTATTACCGCGTATATCAGGAAAAAGTGATAATTTGCGTAATATATGTTCATTTGCACCACCTTTCTCAACTTCTCCTAATAGAGTGGCTATGTCTTTTAAGTCAGTAATTCGCTCCATAGGTTCGGCTTCTGAAAGTTGAACTTTCTCCGTGATTTAGTGAAAGTTTGCTTCGTTTGTGTATGTATATATATATATATAGTATGTGTGTGTGTGTGTGTATAATAATAATAGAAGTTCATAACGTACATGTTTGTTGGTTTTTTTTTGGTTTTTTTTTTGTTGTTGTGAACAGTGAAATACCACCAGGTTAGTTTTCCTTGTCAGGGTACCAGGTACTGGCAAGCCTGGCAAGCCAGCAAGCCTAGTTTGCTATATAAGGCTTGCCAGGCTTGCTGGGCTTGCCAGCTTGCCAGGCGTGCCAGGTTGCTTATTTGTTCTTATACATTTTTTACTGTCTACTGCTAAAGTCAGTATTAATACCTACGAAGTAGTATACTAGTGTTTATAATAGCAGCTTTAGTGTATTAAATTTTTGGATTTAAGTCTGTAACCTGTAACCTGTATCCTGCCTGGACGTTTGCACGTTGTTTGGACGAGTAGAGTACGAGGAGACGAGGACGCGAATATCGAGTATCGAGTATTATATATGCACTATGTTAATATCGTATACTAAGATCTACAAACAGTAAAATTACTGTACGTATTACGAAAAAAAGATTTTTACACATTATTGCCATCATCACTCTTGGCATCATTCTCGCTTATTAAAGATGTCTTTAAATTGTTTCCACGAACATTTCTTTCTCCTGGTTGCCTTTTTTTAGTTAACCATCGAAATGATACTAACCCTCCTATAAGACAAGCTACACACACACATAAAGTGATATAAAATAAAACTTCATATAATGGATTCTGTTCATACGTAAAACTCAAATTATTAGCTTCAACCATCATTGCCCCTAACGACCATGTCACCTCAGACCCTAATATATCACTATAAATCTCTATTGGGGTATCTGTTGCATCCATATGATATCCACTATATAATAAATGGTATACATAGGCAACATTGAAACATTGGTTTTGCTGATTATAAGATGGGTTTGTTTCTTTTTGTTCAGCAAATGTTTTTTTACATACAGATTTAGCTTCATTAAGCAATGTATCTAAATTATCACTATTGACACCAGTTGCTAATTTTAAGAAAGACCATGTGTAATAAAATGCAGACATGCCAATAAATTTTTTACCGTCTTGAATGGATGGCTGGTAAATTCCATTGAACGAGCAGCGCCGCTGAGCATTTTGATCGCTGTAATAACAAGATGCGTTGAAATCAAATAAGTCAAGTGTTTTGGACAAACATGTATTCCAGTCGCTTGTTCCATGGAATCCATTATCATTGTAACCTTTTGGATAGCATGGATTAGGTACATTTTTATTCGTTTTACCATCTGCTATTAATTTCTCATTGAATCTAGATATGGCCTCATTTACACCATAATATAAAAAACTATGTGTATATATTTGATAATCAACTTTGCTTGATATATGAACTGGGAACATATTGGCTAATATAGATTCTATTGGTGTAAATGAAATTTGTGTTGATGCACCACCTAAATCTAACGCACCATATGTTTTTTCACTATCACCAGTATTCAACGTATTTTTCAAATAGTTAGCTGCTATCCAACCATATGTACCTTCCTCTTCCCCTGAAATAATTCTTGCCCATTTATCTTTGAAATGAAATCCTGAACTTTTTAACGTAGAACGTATGCTATCAAAGATTAAATTAGATTTTTCAGGCGCCAATACTCGCATACCCGCAGTCGCACCAAGATAAATTGGTACTGTTTTCAAATCAACAGCTGCTGGTATTGCTGCTTTTGCTGCTGTTAATAATGGGTTGAGTGATGGTCCAGCTCCAGTTGGGTTATCAACAAAAGCTGAAATACCTGGCTTAATTTTTTTATTTATTACAGGTGATTTATACACTTCTGTGATTGGAATAGGCAATGATTTAAAATTTCTTTTTGGCCATTGATATACGTAAATTCTACTACCACTAGAACCAGCGTCGATGACACAGCCATAACCAACATTCTTATCACTTACATCATTTCCAGACACAGTTGCATGTTTTGCAATAGATAAGTGTACTGTAAATAATGCTACTATTGTTGTAAATATAAATGTTTTAATATTCATTCACAAAAGCAACATCGTGCATTTTCATCCGCATCATCAGCAACATTTCAAGCGGATTACGAAGCACATGTAGCTGACAGAGCAGCTCAAGGTATCGTGCCATTACCATTAAATGCACAACAAGTTGCTGATTTAGTAGAATTATTAAAAGAACCAGGTAGTACAGATACTGCATTTTTAATTGATTTATTGGAAAATCGCATTCCACCAGGTGTTGATGAAGCTGCATACGTCAAAGCTACCTTCTTAGCAGCAATTACCACTGGTGAAGCAACCTCACCATTAGTTTCTAAAAAACGTGCTGCAGAATTGCTTGGTACAATGCAAGGTGGTTATAATATTGAACCACTTATTAACTTGTTGGACAGTGATGATACGGAGTTATGTGAAACTGCTGCTGCACAATTATCAGATACATTGTTAATGTTTGATGCATTTTATGATGTTGAAGAGAAAATGAAAGCAGGCAATACATATGCTAAGCAAGTCATGGAATCCTGGGCTAATGCGGAATGGTTTTTAAAGAAACCAAAAGTTGCTGAAAAAATCACTGTAACTGTATTTAAAGTAACTGGTGAGACAAATACGGATGATTTATCTCCAGCACCAGATGCATGGAGTCGTCCAGACATTCCATTACATGCATTGGCTATGTTAAAAATTGGACGTGATGGCATCAATCCAGATGTAGAAGGGTCATGTGGTCCAATTAAACAAATGGATGCATTAAAAGAGAAAGGCTTTCCATTGGCATATGTTGGTGATGTTGTAGGTACAGGATCATCCCGTAAAAGTGCAACAAATAGTGTATTATGGTTCATGGGGGATGATATCCCATATGTACCAAATAAACGTGCTGGTGGTGTATGCATTGGTGACAAAATTGCACCTATTTTTTATAATACCATGGAAGATAGTGGTGCATTACCGTTGGAGTTTGACGTAACAAATCTCAATACGGGTGATGTTATTGATATTTATCCATATGAAGGTGTTACGAAGAGACATGGTACGGATGAAGTTGTTTGCGAATGGTCATTAAAAACTGAAGTGTTATTAGATGAAGTGCAAGCTGGTGGACGTATTCCATTGATCGTTGGACGTGGTTTGACACAACGTGCACGTGATGCACTAGGCATGGGTGCAACTGATATTTTCAGAATCCCAACAAGTGAAACAGCAAGTGCTGAGCAAGGTTTTACATTGGCGCAAAAAATGGTTGGCCGTGCATGTGGCTTACCAGAAGGTCAAGGTGTATTGCCAGGATCATATTGCGAACCTAAAATGACTACAGTTGGTTCACAAGATACGACTGGTCCTATGACTAGGGACGAATTGAAAGATTTAGCATGTCTTGGATTTAGCGCTGATTTAGTTATGCAATCATTTTGCCACACCGCTGCTTATCCTAAACCTGTTGATGTAACAACACATGGTACTTTGCCAGATTTTATCCGTACAAGAGGCGGTGTTAGTTTAAGACCTGGTGATGGTATTATCCATTCCTGGTTGAACCGAATGTTGTTGCCAGATACAGTAGGAACTGGTGGTGATTCCCATACCCGTTTCCCAGTAGGTATTTCTTTCCCAGCTGGTAGTGGATTGGTTGCCTTCGCAGGTGCAACTGGTGTCATGCCATTGGATATGCCTGAGAGTGTATTGGTACGCTTTAGTGGAGAAATGCAACCAGGTATTACTCTTCGTGATTTAGTGCATGCAATTCCTTTACAAGCTATTAAGGAAGGCCATTTAACAGTTGCTAAGGAAGGTAAGAAAAACATTTTCAGTGGACGTGTATTAGAAATTGAAGGTCTAGGTCACTTAAAATGCGAGCAAGCATTTGAATTATCAGACGCAAGTGCTGAACGTAGTGCTGCTGGTTGTACTATTAAATTGGACAAAGAGCCTATTGCTGAATATTTAACTTCAAATATTACAATGTTGAAGTGGATGATTGCAGAAGGATATGGAGATCCACGTACAATTGAGCGAAGAATTGCAAATATGGAAGCATGGTTAGAAGCACCTGACTTGTTGGAAGCTGACAATAATGCTGAATATGCATGTGTAATCGATATTGATTTGAATGAATTAAAAGAACCTGTATTATGTTGCCCTAATGATCCAGATGATGCATGCTTGTTAAGTGAAAGGGAAGGAGAAAAAATTGATGAAGTTTTTATTGGATCATGCATGACTAATATTGGTCACTTCCGTGCTGCTGGTGAATTGTTAAAAGAACATGGTAAACAATTGCCAACCAGACTATGGGTCGCACCACCAACAAAGATGGATGCAGCTCAATTGACTGATGAAGGTTACTATGCTACATTTGGTTCTGTTGGTGCAAGAACGGAGATGCCTGGTTGTTCATTATGTATGGGAAATCAAGCACGTGTTGCAGATAAATCAACGGTCGTATCCACATCTACCAGAAATTTCCCAAATCGTTTAGGTGCAGGTGCAAATGTATATTTAGCATCTGCTGAAGTGGCAGCTGTTGCATCTATATTAGGTAGATTGCCAACACCTGATGAATATTTGGAATATTCCAGCACTATTGATTCCAATAGCTCCGAAATTTATAAATATTTAAATTTTGATCAAGTACCAAGTTTTGTTGAGAGTGCAAGTAATGTTGAAATTTCAGAAGAAATGTTAGAAGCAGCAAGAAAATTAAAAGGTAAAATGTTGTAAAAATGATAATATATGTTTGTGATGACGAATTAAAGGGAGAAAGAGTAAAAATGCAAAACAAACAAAAACGTGCCCCAGCGGGGATTAATTATTAAAAATAGAGAGGAAAGAATGCTAAAAAAGTACGAATATTTTCTTAATTTTTTTTAATTTTTTTCAAAAGGTATATAATTTAATTTACGCATAATTTATTATTATATATATATTTAAAATTTATTTAATATGATGTGTTTTATATATACCACCAGTGGTACATCATTGTTCGCGTATTGTTCGAGTAATACTTCGTAAATCGTATTTAAATTAAAATTCCAAGGGCAAAGTTGGTTTCGGTGCACGATTATAATATACTGTCCGTGTTAATTTTGCCCTACTTTTACTATTTTCACAAGTAACAACTTGATGCATAACATCATCATTATCCTCTAAAACAATTCGTACGTCTCTTACTGTGATACGACCAACTTGCGTTGGTATCGTTGATTCTGTCACTAACTCCCCAGCATCGCCAGCTTTTACTACCATTCTTTTCTCTCCTAATTTTTTTAATGTACTTGTAACTGTTTCGTTTACTTTAAATTTATCTAAACGTCCGTTTAATAGTCTTGAATGCCTTTCTGTAGCAACACTGCGTCCGCCTGATTTGATTAAAATACTAATATAAGTTGGATGTGCATCGTGTGCTTTTACACCAGCACTTATAGCTATATCGGGTAATCCCATAAATTTCAAATATGCTGCTGGTGATTCAGATTTTTCTTTAAG
>LT649638.1:0-17557 GCA_900128395.1 Stramenopiles sp. TOSAG23-2
TAAAGATACGATAGACATAGTATTACCATCTTAATACAGGCACACAGCAGAGGATAAATATACGATCGACATAGAACTACCATTTTTAATACAGGCACACAGCAGGAGGATCAATGAGATTTCCATCAATATACGATAGACATAGCATTACCATCTTAATACAGGCACACAGCAGAGGATCAAATATACGATCGACATAGCATTACCATTCAATACAGGCACACAGCAGGATCAATGAGATTTCCATAAATATACGATAGACATAGCATGGAGAATATGTGATGGCCAGTGATTTCCACACACTCTTTGCTAAAAAACTCTTAAAAATAACACTACACATTATTGATAACGTCCTCCACTCGCTTCTCAGCACCTCATTTCCATTTGGATTGCTCTAGTTTTTCATTAAAATAACACTACACACTATTGATAAAATAGATACATTTTAAAACATATATATACATAAAAAACAAATACACACGTTGTTAACAGAGATACATATGTACGAAAGAAACAATTGTAACAAAGTATAATTTTATAATATAATAATAATAACAACAATATAAAACAAACAAAAGAACAAAGATGGCAAAACGTGGACGTGCAGGTGCAGCTGGTAATAAATACCGTATGACATTAGGTTTACCAATGGATAATAATAACAACAATATAAAACAAACAAAAGAACAAAGATGGCAAAACGTGGACGTGCAGGTGCAGCTGGTAATAAATACCGTATGACATTAGGTTTACCAATGGGTGCTACTATTAATTGTGCTGATAATACAGGGGCTAAAAATTTATATATAGTCGCTGTTAAAGGTATAGGTGGTGTATTAAATCGTTTACCACAAGCTGGTGTTGGTGACATGATCATGGCTAGTGTTAAGAAAGGTAAACCAGATCTTCGTAAAAAAATGCATCCAGCTGTTATTGTCAGACAACGTAAAGCATGGAGAAGGAAAAGTGGTTTATTTCTTTATTTTGAAGATAATGCAGGTGTTATTGTGAACAATAAAGGTGAAATGAAAGGAAGTGCTGTAACTGGTCCAGTTGGAAAAGAATGTGCTGATTTATGGCCTAAAATTGCTAGTGCAGCTGGTTCTATTTTGTAAGGTTTTAGTAGTAGTAGTAGTAGTAGTAGTAGCAATAGAACACCAATATTAGTAATCAAGAATATATATATATATATATATACATATTATATATATATGATTTATGGCCTAAAATTGCTAGTGCAGCTGGTTCTATTTTGTAAGGTTTTAGTAGTAGTAGTAGTAGTAGTAGTAGCAATAGAACATCAATATTAGTAATCAAGAATATATATATATATATATACATATTATGTATATAATAGGTTAGAAAAGTTAAATGCGTGTATACACGTTTACATTGGATAGGATGATTATTCAAGTTTTTGTACATACACCACACGTTGTATTATTCTTTTTTACAAAAGTAATATAGATCAGTGTAGTATTTTAGTGTGTGTGTGTGTAGTTTTCATTTTATTACACTCATGCGCACGGTATATCATCGAAGAAGAGTGTGTATACATTATATATATATATGTATGTATTGTAAAATTCAGCTTTAACAACTTGTTATATATATTTTTAGTAAAATTTTATAAAAACATTTTGTATTGTAAAATTCAGCTTTAACAACTTGTTATATATATTTTTAGTAAAATTTTATAAAAACATTTTTCTACACACCACCAGTCATACAAACAATATCTATACACTTTTAGAAGACGCGACCACACGTTCCGATAAGATCGAAAGTCGAAAGTCGAAAAGGGATTGAAATATTATATATATAATTTTATATAAGTAGAGGGGAGACGGATCATGCTGTAAAAAATCCTTTCTACGAAGCACGACAAAGCGTGTGTACACTAGATATACACACTCTTACGCGCTACTAACTACTAACGCTAAAAGCTAAAAAAAATACGAATCGTGTACTACATTCATTTTTTATAAAACACAAAAAGACACCCCTCTACACTCTAGATCGAAGCCCCTGTTAAAAAAAAACACGCTTCATATCAACCTTTCACTTTCTGATCATCGTCTTTAAACATATTTTCATTTTCAGCTTGTTTTTCATGATTTTCATCATCAGCATCATGTATATCATATCAACCTTTCACTTTCTGATCATCGTCTTTAAACATATTTTCATTTTCAGCTTGTTTTTCATGATTTTCATCATCAGCATCATGTATAATTTTCACACTTTCATCACTACCTTGTTTTGGATCTTTCTTCTGACCAACCCATTCTTGTTCTTTGATATTTTTTTGCTCTACTTGCTCTTCCTCTTTAATACGTTCATCTTTTGGACTACCAGGCAATGGACCACGATTTTTTGAATCTTCTGCACGTTGATTTAATACTTTTTGATATTTCATATATGCTTTTCTACCAATAATATCACGTGGATCTTTTAAATTACCCCAACCATCTAAATGTTTCTCTTCCACTGCCCATGCATCCCGTTTTTTAATTTTTTCATTTGCTATTTTATTTAATGCAGGTGTTGAATCTTCAAGACCTTGTACTAATTCTGCACGTGTACGACCAGTACATGCAATAATCATCGTATCCGTCATTTGTTTCAATGTATTTGCAGTCATAACACCACTACAATCATCTTTATAAAGTGCATCTGATGTCGTCTCTTGTTGATCAACATGTTTTTTTCGTTCAAAAAATTTACTACGATTACGATTATATGCATATACTGTACCAACATTTGGATGTCTACCACTTGCATCCCCACCAGGCGAACGTGCAAGACTAACACTTGCTCTTTTCATACTTTTTTCCATACGTTTCTTTATAAATACATCATCAACTGCTTCCGTTGTTGTACATCCTAAATTATGTGTATCCTGTGTACCCAATGTCCCACCAACTTCACCTGGTGCAGGTTCAATTGGTATATTATTACCACGGTTATCAAGTTTTTTTTGTATACCATTTAAAATATGATCCTTATCCGTCATCGTTGTTCCATCACCACCATCACCACGTGTATTGGCAGGATGAGGTGCACTGTTAACATCTTCTATATTATTTCTTTTACGTGTATTTACATTTTCAACTGGACCAAGATATTGTCCAGAATATCCTTCATCACATGCACAACCATCACCATTTGTTCTCCATGCACCATGACCTTGGCATATATCAACAGCAGCTGGTTTAAATGTAACGTCACATATTGTATTTGCATGTGCTTCATTTCTAACTTCAACATACCATATTTCTTTACGTTCGTTTCGATCAACCCAACGATCTGATCCATCTTGACATCCACATTCATTAAAATCTAAATCAATTGCACCATTTAATTCACGTGTATATGGATTTTCTTCAAACCATTCAATACGTTTACGTTGTTCATATGCATCAAGCATTGCCGTGCCACCATTCATTCGTACTTCACGTACTCTGCGTGTATCGATATATGGCTTTACAAAACCTGTCGGTGGCATTACACCTATAATATGGTGTGTATGTATGTATATGTCTATTGTTAGTGTATCCTATTGTTTTTTATAATTGAAGAAAAAAGAAAAGAAAAAGTGTTTTGTCGATGACGTATAATTATATATATATATTATATATATATACTTACAAGCTTGTGGATTGATCGATGTATCACCACAATTTTTTCGTAATCTCATAACAAGACCTTCACATCCTTTACCCTTTCTATCTCTAGTATATAAATTAAAATGTAAATTAAAAGGTGCACGTTCATATGGTGGCATTCTTAATTCATATCGTTTATAACATGTACCAGTAATACTTATTTGGATTTCTTGTCCCCATACAATGGAAGTTGGTATATCCATATTTGGATCTGGACAATTCCTTATATCTTCTACAAATTCATCTGTTTTCTTTTCTTCTTTTTTATTTGCCGGTGCTTCTTGAACCTGTATTTTTTTCGGTTCTATCTTCTTCTTCTTCGTCGGCGTACTTGCCTCAGCTTCTTTTTTCTTCTTTTTCTCCTTTTTGTCCATCTTTTTCGGTTGACTACTAAGTTTTAATTTTAAATCAATATCTTTAGGTTTTGCTATATGTCCTATCTGTCCACCTCCTGGTGCACCCGTTGTTGTTGTTGTTGCTGTTACTTCTTCATCCTCTTTTTTTTTCTTATCTTTTTTCTTTTTTTCCTTCTTTCTTTTTCCCGTTTCTTTACCTTTCTCTTGTGGAGGAATGACTGTAGTCGTTTGTATATCAATTGGACTTGGAGTTGTCGTCGTTATCGTCGGTAACGTTATATTTTCGCCTGGTTCGTTCATATCAATACCTTCCGCTTTGATCATTCTATCAACCATTTTTTCAACATTTTGTTTCGTCTGTTTACTTGATTTTCTTACATCATCTAATGCTTTTGCTAATTCTTTTGGATTTGCATTTCTAAGAGCATCTGTAATTTCATTTGTTGGTGATTCAACAGGGTTAACATAGTTGAATTTAGCTTTTGGTGATGGTGGTGGATCAGGTGCAACACGTTTAGCATCTACGTTTTTATCAAATCGATCACCAATTGGTGTTAATGTATCGACATTGTCATCAGTAACTGTTGGTACTAATTCACCTGGATCTGTTGATATGTATAATTATATTTTAATTGTCATTGTTAGTATATTTTTCTTATTTTATTGTATATAAATATATATAATATAAATATATATATAATATATATATATATGTATGTATGTATAAAACTTACACTGTGCACCTAAACCATTATAACGAGTTTTCATTTTTGTCTTTAATTCTAAGAAGCTGAGGCCTACATTTCAGTTGGTGTTTTTATTATCATTTAATAATTTATTCGTATTACCAGCGCAATTTTTACATTTAATTTTATCATCTTCCAACATTAATGATTTTAAATTTTCTAAATGTGTTTTATTTTCTGCTGTTTCTTTTTCTAATTGTTGTTTTTTTAATTCATGTGGATCTAAACGATGATTAGTTGAAATCACAATATATTTTGGTCCATATGTTGGTTCAGGAAGAATGGTACTACTATTATTACTATTGTTATCGTCCGTATCGTTATTTTTATGTTCTTTTTCTTCAATAAACCCTATTTTCACGTCACCTTCTGCATCTCCACCTTTTGGTACTTGCATTTTACGTTGGGGTTTTGCTTGTACAATTTTCGGTTTTGGTTTGAATGCAGTTGGCGCGGGTCTTGATTCTTTGTTTCCTGTGCATGGTGTACAATCTAAATCAATATTGACTTGTTGTAACATTTGTTTCACACGTTGGTTAATAACTGAAAGTCGTGTTTGATCAATATCACCAAAACCAGGTGGTGCACCGTTTTTACCATATTTATCAACCCAACAACGATTGACACAATTACGTTTGCAACTATATAATGTTTCACGGCACATATCTGGTGCTAAACAAAAATTGTTTTCTGCTTCACCAACACCAGCCATATCATCAATTTCTACGCATTTTTTTTTAGGTGTTTTTTCACCAGCACCTGCACTGCCGACCTTATTATTACTTTTGGATGATGATGATGGTGATAGTTCTTCCATTTCTAAAAAGGATGGACTATTTGCTAACCTATTGACTATTTTCATCGAACCAACTTTATCATGTACAAGTTGTTTCAATTTTATATTTAATTCTTTTAATTGGTTGTTTTTTAACATCAATTGTTCTAAATTAGTTGTTGATGTTGTTGTAGTACTTTGTACTATTATCATATTCATTAATAATATTACGGATACTATTATTTTTGTTATCATTTTATACATGTTTTTGGAATATGTAATAATGATGATGTTATAATAAAAAAAAATTAAAAAAAATGTATATATGTATATATATATAATTTTTTTGTTGTATCTATACGTTTACTATTCTTTTATAGCACTGTATATATATATATGTTCTTTTTTTAAAAATAATACGATATCAATCTGATATCTCTACCACTTCTTCTCTCTGCACTTTCTTCAGTAATTCGATGTTTTTATTGACTGGTTTCCGCCCCCCCTTTTTTACGTTCGATTTATAAAATTGTAAAAACAGTCTCTACCACTTCTTCTCTCTGCACTTTCTTCAGTAATTCGATGTTTTTATTGACTGGTTTCCGCCCCCCCTTTTTTACGTTCGATTTATAAAATTGTAAAAACAGTCATTTAACTATTTTAAAAACATACATTTATCATGGAATAAGAAAACATTGTATTAAAATTATTTGGAGCATAAAATATCCGAATAATGTAGTATAATATTTGTCAATATATTTATATTACGTTATTGACTGTATCAATATTTACAGGTAAGAAATTGGATCTAAAACTCCAAATATAAGAATTTCATAGTCATTAGTTCTTCTTAAAACTACCTATCAAGATAGCTTAGTATATTTATTGTTGTACTTATGTGTAATTATAAAAATGCTAGAAATCGATATTTCATTTTTCATCAGAACTTTTTGCATCTATCATCCTGTGTTTATTGGAATTTTGATGATATTTTATTCATATACCGGTTGATCGTTGATACACTAATTATAATGTAGTTTATTCCATATATGAGATCTGGTAGATCTACATTCTTCGTATATTTTATATTTTATAAATCAGTATACAAAACTAATTGTCATTTCGGTAATATACGGCCACGATCAATATTTTTCACCTGAAATCTTGTTTTTATAGTCATGCTGTGTATAGTGTATAGTGTATAGGTGGTAGTCTCCTTATAGCACAATAATTTGATTATATACCAGGTAAATAAGACGACACATGAGCTATAAAGCTAAAGCTATACATTATGAATAATGATAAGCGAATGCAAAATGATGTATAGCGCAGGTGACATTTAAAATGTCCAATTTCTTCCACGTCCGCCAAGTTCACCTTTGACGAAGTAAATTTCATCCAATTCTCATTTTTCACCAAAAGTGACTAAAATTATTACATCTCATTCACTTTATATATTAAGTAATATACAAATTAATACATGAAATATAATTATTTAGCATGTTTTCGTGATCGATCAAAACGTGCCTAATTTAAGGTAAATATCACGTCGGAGGTGATCTCTCAGCGGAGGTGGAAATTGTTCATTTTATAAAATGCCACCTGCTCTAATTATACACACTATGGCCATGCTATAAGGTATTGTGTTGTTATGGAGTTACATTTAGCATACTACAGCATCACATACATTTACTTATTGTTTGCTATTTTTAATAATAAGTGCACAAGTATATGCTTCCTCGGGGTACACATTTTGATGTAAACAGTAGATCAGATATATATGTTACACATGTGTCATGGATAGTGTGGTGGTGGTTGTTGGAAAATCTAAACGACATTTATTTTAAACCTCAATTTATCTCGTGTATTATCTTCTAGAAATACATACTTCTGCATCTCTCTCTCTATCTATATATCTATCTCTATCTCTCTCTCTCAATCTGTTTCTACTCGATCATTCAGAATATATATAGATATATAATATGGGAAGTGGTGCATCGCGTAATTTAGATACACAACAAATTGCTGCATTGAAACAAGAAGTACAAGGTTTAAAATCTGAAATTAAAGCAAAAGATGTGGAAATGGATCGTTTATCTATCATGTCCTTAACTGATAATCCAATTTTTGATTTTAGTGGTAGAACATATAAAAAAATAAAAGTCATTGGAAAAGGTGCATCGGCTGTATGTTTTTTAGTTGAACGTGAAAGTGATCAAAAAAAATTTGTAGTCAAACAATTAATGATACCAGTAGAAGAATTAGCGAAGAAACATGGTTTTGCAGATGAAGTAAAAGTCATGTCACGTTTTGAACATCCAAATATTGTACGTTTATATGATTCATATATCGAAGGTGAAGTATTATTTATTTTAATGGAATATGCTGCTGGTGGTTCGTTATATGATCAAATTGTAGAAGCAGGGAAAACGCAACAATATTTCGATGAAAAAATCATTTTAAGATGGTTTGTACAAATTATGTTAGCATTGAAACATGTACATGATAATAAAATTTTACATCGTGATGTTACTGCGAAAAATGTGTTTATGAGTGGCCAAGGTGATGTTAAACTTGGTGATTTTGGAATATCAAAGCAATTAAGTACACAAACAAATTTAGCATCAACTGTTATTGGTACGCCAAATTATTTATCACCAGAAATATGGCAAGGTCGAGCATATGATGCTAAAAGTGATGTGTGGGCATTGGGTTGTATATTATGTCAAATGTCAGCATTAAAACAACCATTCACACAGCCCGATTTGCCATCTATGATGAATGCAATAACCAACGCACAATATACGCCAGTACCAGATCATTATACTGATATGTTAAAAACATTAGTTGCATCTATAATAAGACCAAAACCACAAGATCGACCAACATTAGGACAATTAATGCGTGTACGTGTGTTACAAAAATATATTTTACAACATATAGATCAATTTGGTGAGACAAAAGAGACATCTATTGCATTGGCAGGTACACAAGTAGTACCACCCAAAAAACCTAGTGGAAATGCTAAATTACGTAGAGGTAATAGTGGCAATGTAAATGATGATGATAATAATAATAATAATAACAATACCAATGATGGACCAAAACCACCACCAATGCCAAAAAATGGAAAAGCATTTATACGAAAATCAAGTTCATCTAAGAAGTAAAAATATTTTTAAAAAAATGGTGTGTGTTGTTTGTTTAAAAATAAAAAATTAAAATCCCTCCAAAGAAAAAGTAGAATAAGAGCAACGATCTCTGCATTATATTATGCATAGAATGTACATCAACAAAAAAATGCCAAAAAAATGTTTTTACTGTGTGTAGTGTGTGTGCGTGAAAACATACTTTCTGTCAATTTTTTTTTATGAAATTTTTTTTTATAAAAATTAAAATTAAAATTATTTAATTTTAAATAAAATATAAGGAAACACCGTTTTGGTAGAAATTTTACACATTTTACACTCTTCTACAACACCTCACAATCCTTTCCATCTTTCTTTCCTAATTTTCCCAACTCAACAATATCAATCCATAAATCAACTTCTGGTTTGCTATTTTCTAAAATTTTATATAAATCATTTTGAAATTGAAGTTCAGATAAATTTCTCAATATAATTGTTACACAATCACGTTGACCTTGTATGGTTTCAAATTCTTTTGCCAATGTACCAATCATTGCTACACTTAAATAAAATTTACCTTGGCAACTCATATGTAACATTTCTAACTTTAACATTTCTGAATTTTGACATCGTACTTCTTGTAAAAAACTTTTAAATTCTCGATCTGTCAATAATGGTCTTTTACGAAAGTATATTGTTTCGATTTCTAACATTCCTGTTTTTGGTACTTTCCATTCTAATGTATGCGCTTTTTGTGGATCAATAATATCAAAGCCATTGTTGTTGTTATTGTTGGATGGGATTATAATATCCCTTGTATTATTATTATCATCATCATCATCATCATCATCATCATCATTTGTTGCACTTTTATTTTTCTCATCAACAGTATCACTACCTTCCATTTGTGGTGGTACTTTATTTCCATTTTGATTCATATCTTCACCTCCCATAACAACAATACTATCACCTGCATTCAATATGAAATCACCAACATTTCTATGTTTAATGCTTAAAATATTATCATATCTACCATTATCAACAAATTGTGCATGAAATGTTTGTGCCATCGTATATTGTCGTTTATCATTCATATCCATCACATATGTTTGACGATACATTCTATTTAAAACTGTGCTTGGAAGATAATATAAATAATCAAATTGTAAATATCCTTTTTTTGGTATATACGGTTTACCTTCTATATTTACAAGACGTGCAATTTTTCCATCAATCA
Source organism: Stramenopiles sp. TOSAG23-2 (assembly GCA_900128395.1). Classification (NCBI taxonomy): domain Eukaryota; species Stramenopiles sp. TOSAG23-2. The sequence continues at coordinate 9,911 of LT649638.1, forward strand.
ATGGACCCCACCACATTTCACCAGGATTTCTATTTGCTTGATGAAACAATGTAATTGCTTCATGTCTTTCCACTGGTATGGTTAAATCAAATTCACAAAAATTGGAATAAAAATAAGTAGGATCTTTAACCGTATAATCAAATGTCAATACACCACTGTTTGGTAAATGAAAATGTTTTTCAATTTGAGTCATTGTATGATTACCAATAACAACACGTTTACGGTTTATTTTTTTGCTAATTCGCGTTTCATACATTCTTAAATCTTTTCCTTCGCCATCAATTTGCATATTGGCCCATTGATCACGAAAACGTGGTGGATTCCATATTTTACTACGATATACTAATGCTGCCAATCGAGTTGCTTCTGCATTTTCTTTCTTTTTATTTAAATTAAATTTATATGGTGTTATATATTTAAATGATGGACTTACATAATCAAATTCTAAAATACCAGCACGAGGTAACCATGCTGCCGTATGTACTTGTTCATCGAATTCAAATGGTTCACCTTGAAATGTTTCATTTTTCCAATTTTCCCCGACTTCAATGACTGCTAAATTTAATAAACGTTTAGCCATTTCATATTCCGCGCGTATTCTTAAATTCAATTTAAAATGCACACTAGCGAATTTCTCCTCCCCATGTTTCAAATTGACTGGTTTTTGTCTACCAGCACGATAATCAATTTCAAGTAAACCATCTCGTGGTACGTTCCATTTCTTATTTTTACGTGGACGATATACTAAAACTGCTCTATTTAATTTTGCACTAGCCCATCTACCATTTCCCTCAGCAGCTCTTAAACGTAAAAGTTGTGCATATGCTCTATTTTTCGGAGTATTTAAATTCATTTCGTACATGTAACTTTCATTCATCGGTTTTAAAAACATGTCTTCATTAGCTTGTGGCCCACCTGTACTATCCGTACCTTTCAATCCTAGAAAATACAATTTGCTAGTACGTCTTGCATCCAGTAATTCTAAAACGCCATTTTCACCCAATGGATTATTGCTAATATCTAATGTACGCATGGTTCGACAATATCGTATACCATCTGCAATTGCATATGCAGAATTTGGACCTAATCGATTTTCCGTACAATTGATATGTATTAAACTTTTACAACATGCTAAAAATGCGCCAAATACAACACCGCCTTCATCGTTTAAACTATTGTAACTTAAGTCCAATTTTTGTATAGTGGTACTATTTGATATTGCATCTCCTAAACGATACATACTACGCGCACCAATATTATTCCAACTAACATTTAATGCTTGTATCTTAGGGCATGCGGCAAGTGCTATACATAATGCTTTGCATCCTTTATTATTCATTTTGCATTTACTAATATCTAGATTTGTTATATTTGATTTTGTTTTTTTAATAGCTCTTGCAAATAATGGTAAAAAAGCATTACCGATACCTGTATTTCCTAAATTTAAAGTAGTCAATCCATCTTTTAATCTAAATCCACGAGATAATGCAACTGCAGTTCTATGGCCTAATTTATTTTTTGATAAATTTAATGATCTTAAACGAGCTGTTTTCGTCGTCACTTCACCAATAGCAGCTCCTCCGGTATCATCAATATCACATCCACAGACTGATAATATTTCAATTCTACAGGTTCTATGTTTCAAACCTTCTGCAAATGCTGTTGCACCTGCAGATCCTAAACGATATTCCGTCATATCTGTATTTGCTTCATTTTGTAAATTATGTATGATAGTATTTTTTGGTAATAAATACAATGTTCCACATGCTCTTCTATATTTTTTAACACACGATGCTTCATTTTCAATTGGTTGCAATATTGGGGATAATTTTTGTTTTTTAGGCTTGATAATAACTTTCGGTGGAGAGGACATATCGACAATATCGCCAGATGCCATAGCATTTGCATCATCTTCCATCGATGCTAATAATCCACCCATCATACCACCAAGTGGATTGTCATTTTTTTGTTCTTTGTTCCTAGATGATCTATTGTTATTATTTATATTAATACTGATTTGTATATTGCCACTCCTTCCACCACCATCATCAGATGAATCATCTGAATTATCATCATCATCATCATTTGCACCAAATAAATCATCCGAATCTTCACCACCATCATCAATATCAGAATCACTATTATCTTTTTTTACTTGTTGTTTCTTTTTCTTGCCTTTTTTAAGTTTTTTATCATCTTTCTTTCTAAAACGAGACAATAAACCTAAATCTAATATTGGTTCATTGATAGTATTTTTCAACAAAAACAATATAAGTTTACTTTTAAATGAACTGCCCACAATTGCTTGTATAATTTTATCTTCAAAAATTTGTATTTCCTTTACATTATTATTTAGATCACGATACAATAGCCATAAATCTTTAAATGATTCAATAGAGAATATACTACATAGATGTCTTGCTTGATATATATCCAATCCATATGCTTCACGAGCATTTGTTGGTACTGGATTTTTAATACCAAGTTTTTCTTTAATACTTAAAGCAGTAACCAAAGGTTCATCGAAATAATAATGTCTACATATACACGCATCTATTAATTGACGGATATCAGCTACTACAGTGACTAAACCATCCGGTGTGCCAGTAATTTTTATCGTACGTTGCGATGGTTCTTTTTTATCTGGTATTTTTGGTATGGCAAACATGACACCTCGTTTTTCACGTATATCTGAAATAGTCTCTCCATCACGGTTTATTATTGCACCAGAATAATAAATGGTATCTGGTGTGGTTATAGTTGTTGATTGCATTTTAGGTTATTTTTAGACAAAAAGTTATAGCGAGAAGAAATTGAAGATACTTCGTGATTACTTGTTGATGGGACACCGGTCAACAAAGTGAAGAAAAAAGACACAATTATCAGCAAAGGTCATTGAACAATGAATATTTTATTATCTCTAATATTGCAATTGTATATAAATGTATATAAATGCATTATAATGTTTGTTGTTTATATATATATCACATATCACTGTGTACCGTTATTACATGTTGTTGTACCTGGTATGGTGTATGGTGGCACTATACTATGCTACTATGTATTACCAGGTATAATTAATTTATTTATAATAGTTATTTTTTAGAACTACACAGTATTAGAAAAAATGCTGCAGCCTTTTATTTCTTCTTGTTATAATATTGTGCTTTTAAATTTTAATATATTTATTAAAAATAATAATAATAATAATGATGGATGATGGAAAAAAGCCTGGAAAGCTTCCCCAGCTTTATATGTATTAATATATATATATATTATACATACATTATTTAGTATTTACGCATATAATAGCAAACAGTATTCTTCCTTGTTATACATTCAATTCATACCTTACCAATCCAGCTACACAAACTAAAACGACTATGATTTTAATCTCCCGTTTTTACATGATACTATGTGTTATAATTTTTCTCACCATTAATGTCATAATAACACAATCACAGTTTATAGAACCAACAATAGATATTTTAGACGATGGTAACATTTATAATAATAACAATATAAATTACAGTAGTCCTGGTGTAAACGACCATAAAACATTTTTGCCACGCCATTTAAAAACTCGTAAATCCATTCACAACATGAACGCTTACCGTCATGTTAGGCGGTTAAATGATAATATTTATAGCTACCCTTTTAATCATATTTATACACACGGTTCGAAAAAGACTATTATTATCAAATATGATTTAAATGGATTATCTGGCAATGTTATTTCAAACGAAGATTTATTGAAAATGTTTGCGAAATTTCAAGAATATGTTGATGTACAATCATATGGAAAAGTAACATTAGAAACACCAGTAATTCACCCAACGATTGTATCTATAAATACTAATAACGGATTTTTTGATGAAGTTGATAAATGTAGAGTTGCTGCCGGATATGATTATAATAATTATGATTATGAATTATTTTGGAAAAATGCTGGTAGTGGAAGTGTTGGTGGATCTGCTGTACCTGGAGGACGCGTACAAATATTTAAATATAGCAGTGCTGGTCATTATAACTCGTTTCAAAATAAAATATTGCCACATGAATTTATGCATAATTTTGGATGTGGCCATGCATGGCATAAAGCACAAACGTATGGGGATAGTTATGATATATTAGGTGGTGGTGCCATGGACCCAGACAATTTAAGAGTTGCACATATATCAGCAGGAACAAAACATCGTTTCGGGTGGATACCAGATGAACATGTTACATCCCTAACAAAAGCAAATAATGCAGATTCGGAGTATACGATTGAGCTGCGCCCATATGATAGAAAAGATGCTATTAGTAGATTAACAAGTGGACAAAAATTAGCAATACGAATAGAAACAGAATATATAAATGGAAAACCATGTCCATCTGGGAAAAGAGATTGGTGTCCATGGTGGGAAGGAAATCAAAATAATGATTGGTATTCAACGGTTGGTACGACTCAGAATATATATTTATATATTTCTTATCGTGGATCGACTGATATTCAAGGAGCTTCATTACATTTAGTAAGCTATCCTGACGACGGATGGGTACGTGCAACGTCTAGCATTGATATACGATCATTGACACAAACGCAATCAGATAGTTTTATCAAACAAGGTGAAATATATATTTTTGAATCTAATTCACAAACATCCATCGAAATTAAAACAATTTATGCAGATGATGATTTATTAAAAATAAAAGTAAAATATATTAATGGTAAGCAAATGAATGAAAATTATGAAATAGACAATGCCGCGACATTATGTGAACATACATTAAGTTGTGGAAAACAAGTTGAAGTGGCTTTTGACAGTAACAGTAACGATGGAAGGAAACAAACATCGTTAATAAAAATTGGAGAAACACATTCATCCAATAGTGTTATAGCTGCGTGTAGTCAACAATTATCAAATCTAAAAACCTACATTGTAAGTAAATTCTCTCTCTCTCTCTCTCTGTATTACATATATATTAACACATATACATATATGTTTCGTTCCACAGTATAATGAATTCCCTGCTGTTCAAATATTTCATGGTGGTGATGTTTTAATTGATGCTAAGGCGACGTTACAAGATTTTTGTGCTGCCAGTGTAATACAAGCATTTAATATAGCAAAAGATGCAACTGGTGATTGGATGATTGATGGTGGAAAATTTAGACTAGAAGATTATAAATACTATGACACAGATGCAGGTATAGTAGATAGCATTGATCGTTATCCACATTATATTGCAGATTTTCACACTTGGAAAGTCCATGTTTATATGTGTAAATGCAATTATTACTGTAAGTATATATATATATATATATATACCATATAAATAATACACGTCTAACAACTATATATACACACATATTCCGATTTAAAGATTGTAAACAGGATCATTGGAAAGAATATAACGGCAATAAACCTGTAGGAGGCTGGTTTTGGATTATGTATTATAATGCAATGAACAATGTTATGGGATACCAAGGAAGTTGGATGATACCAATACCTAATGAAAATTTCACAGATGTTGTAAATTTGAAAAAGACATATGGATTAAGATGGCTCAAAGGCAATGGTGGATATGCTCCGACATTTCAAAAAGATCCTGGATATGATCCGTATTTTAACGTTGAGTTTTTACAACAAAATGGTGTTCAAGAGAAAATTGGACAATTATCAGGGAGTCGTGGATGGCTTATTGCACAATACGATAAAACCACTGCCACTCATGGAAATACAAGTAGTTTAAAATACAAAGCACATTCATGCACGATTCAAGAATGCACAGTAGGATCATATAATATCCCCAACAGTGATGACAGTACTACTACTACTACTAACAGTGCCTGTAAACTATGCAAGCAGTGTCCATCTGGTTACACGACGCTGAATTCAGTTGACTTTCTAGGATCTAGAAGTTGTTTTTACAATAGCAAACAAATAAATGTACAAATTGAAGGTTGGCCAACCAATAAGCCAAATATTAGTGGAATATATACTGCTAAAGATGATTTATTTAATGGATCACCTGTATATGCAAAAGCTAGTACCGAAAATGTGGGCCCTTCATACAATGGTCTTATCCTTCGTAAAATGGGTTTTGGCAGCCCCACTGCTAAATGGAAATTTACATATGGTTCTAATCCAGGTCAATTAGGTATGGAAAGTGGATACGGCACAGATTTAGAAAATGAATGTAATTGTATCAATGTTATGTATCCACAGTTATTGCCATCGGCTAATTGTGTAGCAGATACATACTATAATGACAAATGCAGCAGCTCAAGTAACAATCCTAAAAAAATTCCATTTAAAAATTCAGATAAAATATATTACATTACCATAACTGAATATGGTTATGTGAATAATGATAAAAATAATGGTAATACTAACGAAACTGATGATTTCATTGGTTGCACATGCGCAACACATACACACAGTGGAAAAAAAGCACATTGTCTCACACCAACTGAAATTAAATTAGAAACATGTAAATGGATAACAGATGACGAAAATACTGTAATAGTTGCCACAATTACCCAAACGCTGGATATAAAAATTGAGCAAAAAATAAATAATAAACAAAACTTAGAAGAGATACTCAAAAATAATAAATACAAAATACGAACAGGAATAGCAAATGCACTTGGGTTACCAACAAAATATGTAATTATTATTGAAATTACAAAAGTAGTAGATAGCAGAAGAAGAAGATTAATTTTAGCTAAAGAAGAACGATTTAAAATTGTATACGAAGTTCAAATAACAAATAATTTTGAGTCTCAAATAGATACAATAACAGAAACAATGACATCGACTGCGTTTGAGACCCAATTACAAGAAACTATAGCAACATCCACAGGTATACCTGAGGAAACTATTACCATGAATCTAAATGAGCCAGAAGCAAAGACACTTGAAAGCAATGAACAAAACAATACAAATATGAAAGAAAAAAAGAACAACGATGTACTTGGTATAATCATACTTTACACTATTTTAATAATATTTGGACTTTGTTGCTGCATTGGTATTATCTTAGTAATTGTTATTCGACAACGTAAAGCAAAAGAGACTAAAGATGTATTTACCCGCTTTTCAAATGCACGCAAAAGTAAGAAGCAAAGTGTAGTTGCAAAAGATGAAACTATGATTGAATTACATAATGTTGCAGTCGCAGTCGATATTTCACAACAACCACCACACGCTATTTCACCAAGAGATCGGAAAAAATTGGACGAGAAGGAAGGTTATGAACCGAAAATGACAGCGATATGATCATAAAATATAATGATGTTTATATATATAAAAAATTCTCTTATTTTATAATTTAAAGATTTTATTTACTCATATTGTATATATATATGTATGTAATTACCAGAAATAATAATTAAAGATATATAACTAAACCGGAAAAACCTGTGAAAGAATTACTTATATTGTTTAGATCCAGGGGAAGCAAAAACTGTGCCTGGAGGTCGTGATTGTTTTTGTTTGTTGTTGATTGGACGTCGTCGCATTTTAACTCGCGATCCTATACTTTGTGAACCCGAAGTGCCATTAGTGGGTAAATTTCGCTTTTTCAGACTGGAGCCATCAGTAATCGACTCAACGGTACTGGAGACATCATCTACAAACGACGTTACGATTGATGCTT
>LT649639.1:0-17523 GCA_900128395.1 Stramenopiles sp. TOSAG23-2
GGGCTACGCATGGGGAACCAAATGATATTAATTCCCATCCACATGTGAATAACGATGGTACATTATCAGCTGTTCATAATGGTATCATTGAAAATTATGAAACCATTAAAAAAAGATTGCAAGCAAAAGGGTATAAATTTATCTCGGAGACGGATACGGAAGCATTGGTACATTTAGTCGACGATGTGCGTAAAACGTCCCATACGTCGTTGACATTGGAAGAAGCTGTTGGATTGGCATTATGCCAAGTTACTGGTACCTTTGGTGTTGTTTTCATCGATAGCAATACACCAGATACATTAGTTGGTGCAAGACATGGTTCGCCTATGATATTAGGTGTTGGTCAAGATGGGGATGAATTTTTTTTATCCTCCGATGCAGCTGCTATTATTGAATATACCAATACCGTTGTATATTTAGAAGAAGGTGATATTTGCACATTGAAACGTGATGGGTATAAAATTGGCTCTTTGCATAGTGCAAGGGAAAGTTACAATGCAAATATGTTCCAAGCATTGTTGCAATTAGCAAAAAGCGATGGTGATTCCATCCAATTGCAACATAAATCAAAACAATTGCCACAGCATAATTTAGAAATGAATATTGCTGCTATCGAGAAACAAGGATATAAACATTTCATGTTAAAAGAAGTGATGGAACAACCACGTGTATTGGAAAATTGCATGCGTGGGCGTATCGATGCAAGTAAAAATTTCATTCGTTTAGGTGGTTTAGTTAGTGTCATGGATAAATTGCTGAAAGCAAGGCGTTTTGTCATTTGTGCATGTGGTACCTCGTGGCATAGTGCATTGGTTGGGGAATATTTATTTGAAAGTTTATGCCGTGTTCCAGTCGAAGTGGAATATGCAAGTGAATTTAGATATCGTGAACCAATTTTATTTGAAGATGATGTCGTCATTGTTATTTCTCAAAGTGGGGAAACGGCGGATACGTTAGCTGCTGTACGTGAAGCGAAGCGCCAAAATGTCTTGACATTGGGTTTAGTAAATTCCGTCGGTAGTACCATTGCAAGAGAAACGGATGCAGGTGTATATCTACATGTTGGTCCAGAAATTGGTGTTGCATCGACGAAAGCATTTACTGGTCAAATATGTGTTTTAACTATGATGGCTTTGATGATTGCAAAGGAAAAAAAAACGGTGGAAGATGCAGAATTGCAAAATTATTTAACACAATTGCAAACGATTCCATCTCACGTAGCAAACGTATTGGAACAAACTGAAAAAATCATGAATATATCGAAAACATTTCGTTATGCAAGTAATTTCTTATATTTAGGACGTGGTTTTAATTTTCCAGTTGCATTGGAAGGTGCATTGAAATTAAAAGAAATTTCATATATCCATGCGGAAGGATACCCAGCAGCAGAAATGAAACATGGTCCATTAGCATTAATTGATCGATTTATGCCAGTAGTCATGATTGCACCAAGTAGTGATCCAACATATGATAAAACAAAAGCAAATATTAAAGAAGTATTGGCTCGTAAAGGTAGCGTCATTGCAATCACGGAAAGTGGTAACAATGAATTGGATGCAGAATGTGAACATGTTATCTATACACCAAATGTACCAGAATGCATGCAACCATTAGTAACTGTTATCCCATTGCAATTGTTATCATATTATATTGCTGATTTACGAGGATGTTCAATTGATCAACCTAGAAATTTAGCCAAAAGTGTTACGGTAGAATAAGTGTGTGTGTGTGTTTATAGAAAAGATTGTGAGGGAAGAATAATGTAACACACGTGTTATCATATTTTAAATAAGATACACACCAAATGTGGGTATGTACGCAAAAACAGTAAATTTAAATTTCAATTTTATGATATGATATGATAAAATATATTTATAATATAATAAAAATATTGATATATTTATGATATGCACATATGTGTATATTAAAAAAAAAATTCAATGCCTGGGGCGGAAGGGTTGAGATTATAAAAATCTCTCTCTCTCGTCTTTTTATTTCTAAATTTTTTTAATATATTATATATATATTTATATATACACACACAGACACACAATTTTTCTTTTCATAAAAATTCTCTCTTGGTAACACCACACTCCTCACTCTCTCTCTTCACCACACATATATATTTTATTTTTTTTATAAAAAGTAATCCGGTGTTCTACGTGTTACCTCTGGTTTACCTCTACGTGGTGCAGGATCAAATTGTAAAAATGTATATTTCATATGCTCATCGATTTCCATAATAGCTGCTTGATTCCCACAACGATAACAATAATTTGGTGCGCTAAATAATGTAACAACGTTTTTATCATGCGTCCATGCAAACCCATCCATTACCAATTGATGGGCACGGCATACTAATGTTAAACCATTTGTATGATTAAACATTTCACTAATATCTTGACCAAATGTATAACCAGCGCCACGTGGGGATATACCCCAACCAATCCGATCATCTGGATCACTCCATAATAAATCACATATTGGCCCTTCATGTGGTACTTCCTGTTCCCGTTCCAATGCACGGATATGATCCAACGTATCTAAACTTGGGCTCAAACCGCCATGTGGACAAAAGATTTGATTTTCAATTATACATGTCAATGGCAAGGAATCAAATAAATCAGTAAAATATTTCCATACATTTGCATTACCATATTTTCTTAAACATTCATCATAAAAACCATATACTTGTGTAATTTGCCTAGTTTCATGGTTTCCACGTAGTAAATGGATACGATCCCGATATCGTACTTTCAATGCAACAACCAACGTTACGGTCTCTACTGAAAAATAACCACGATCGACGTAATCACCCATTAATAAAAAATTAGTATCAGGTGCATATCCACCAATACGAAATAATTCCATTAAATCATGAAATTGACCATGTACATCGCCAACTACAGTAACTGGTGCATTGACAGCTTGTACATTACTTTCTTTGGTCAATATTTCACGTGCCATTTGGCACAGTTGCTTAACGTCTGCCTCTGCTAATGGTTTGCACTCCATTAAATTTTTCACCCATTCATCACATTTTGCAACAATATTACCAACACCACCTTTAGTTGCTTCACTTGGTGTAGCATTTGTTGCATTTGTCGCTACATTGTTGTTATTCGTTGTCCCATTATTATTATTATTATTTTGTGCTTGTTGTGTTGCCGTTCCCGCCGTATTGTTTTCATTGTTAACGACTACGCTCGACATGTTTATATTGTTATTATATGATATACTGAAAGAGATATATATAAAATGTTTTGTTCTATCTTGTCGATCTTGTCTTGTCTATCTTGTCTATCTTGTATTCAATTATTCAATATATTTGTTCATAAATATTCAAATTTTACATAAAAAAAAAAAAAAAAATTACTGCAAGAACTTTCTAAAGTTAAGGTTAAATGTTACATATATCCAAAGTGTACTTTTTTGTTGTTGTAGTTTTATAGATACTGTATATATTTTAAATATCTTTTTATAATAAAGAATCATATTTTATGTAGATATTATTTTCCTTAAAACAAATTTTTTGGGCCATCGTAGAAATGGTATGTTTATTCATTCTACTATTATGATTATTATTGTTGTACTATGGCACTGCTATGATGATGGGGGAAAAAAATGTTTTTTTTTTGATTTTTTTGATTTTTTTACTTTTTCGATTTTTTTGTTTTAATGTACCATAAATAATATTGTTTACTCTAGACGTTTACCTATTTAAATGCATGTAATTTTGTATGTACCCTTATCGAATACTCTTTGATTTTTTGATTTTTTTTAATAATTTTTTTTTTTTTTATTTTATCGTCACTTTTTTCTTTTCTTTTCTTTAGTTCTGCCAGAGGCCTATTTTTTAGTTCAAACGCCGAATTTTAAAATTGAGATGTCGATGGATTTTGTCTTCAAAAAAAAATCGATAATATGTTCCTTCATCTATATAATATACTGTATTTAATCTAGTTCACTAATTATTAATTATCGGATATTATTTTTACTATTCGACTCGAAATAGTCATTTTGGTAACTTTTGTCTTCTCGAATTATCTATCGTTATAAATTACACCTAGAAAGAGTAGATTTTGCATTATTATTTGTAATATTTATATTTGAAAGATATAGATATATATATATAGATATATATTATATTATCAATCTATAAATATTTACTATTCAAAGTAACAGCAACAACAACAACAACAACAAAAATTAAAAAGTAATATTTTTTTTTTTTTTCGAACATCATCATTGCACCATTCATCAAAATTTATTTAAAAAAGTGAAATTTAGACATTTTTATATATATAAACAAAACAAAAAAAAAGACATCTGGAACAAAATAATACAAACACGTTCTATTTTCCAACAAAACATTTTCATATATATTGCTACATAAACGTATTTCATTTTTTTCTTGACTTTTTGTGAAAATAAAGTTCCTTTTGTATAACAGAAGCAAAGCAAAATAATAATAAATTAGCAAAAACTACAATAACGACAACGTCTTTATTTTTTGGTATAAATAATTATTATATTATTCATACATTATTCGTTCCTGTATATATAATACATATATATAGATATATACAAACATATATTTTTTTTTATATTTGTTCAATTACATACACAAAAAAAAAATAAAAGTAAAGAATAGTAATAATTTAAACATAATACATCATGGCATCAACAATAAATGAAGAATCTAAAACAACAACTGGATCAAAACGTTTAATTGTGTTTGATTTTGATCGTACATTAGCAACAGTTGAAGTGAACGCGGTTGCACTGACTGATGCAAAAAAAGCTATGGGTGGAAAATATCGTGTAAGTTCTTATACGCGTATATATTTCTTTATTAATACATATCTCCAATAAAAACAAAAAAAAACTAACATATCAAAATATACACATACATTGTATTATTCTTTAAACACACATACGTAATAATAGCTTGATTGGGTACGTAAATTATTAAATGAATTAGTTAGCAATGATGTAAAATTAGCAATATTAAGTTTGAATCATAAACATTTTATAACACGTGCATTGACGGCAAAATTTGTTCATATGCAAAATTTTTTCTACTTAACACCTATATTGGATGATGCGACTGTAACTGGTAATAATCCTCCAGAAGAAGAGGAGGAGGAAGAAGACGATGATGATATGTTATTAATGGCACCGGTGAAGAAAACAAAAAGCAAAGAAGCCATTGAAGCTGAGCAAAATAGAATGAAAATTGAATCGTTAAAGAAAAACAATACAGAATTAGTATATGGACGTGATTCATATGAAAAATCAAATAAAAATTATACCAAATCGATTGAAATACAAAATATGATTATGAATGCGTGTGGTATTACAAATGCAAACGATGTTTTATTTATTGATGATGATCCAGATAACATACGTGATTTAAATGCAAATTTACCAGGTTGTAAAACGATTTGGGTCAAACGTAATCCAACTGCATTTCATCCATATGGCTTTACTAAAGCCCATGGTGAAATTATGTCATTATTTGGTAAAAAACAAGATGATCAATTGGAAACCATACAAATGGAAAATGGTTTAGTAATATTACAAAAAAAAGTAATTAAAGAAGGTGATGATGATAATAATGCAACGAATAAGAAATAAATCACTTGCATATACTAGAGGTGTATGTATGCACTGTGAATGAAATTTGGTAGAGTATGATATTGAAGTTTTTTTGTAATTTTCAATTTTATATTTATAGATACGAAAAGCGCGAGTTCGTAAAATATATATTTTAAAAACGCTTTTGAGAAAAAAACAAACCCGACGAATCATGTTTGATTCATCCCTCTGATGTTCGTGGTTTATATACGCGGTCGTGCATCGATGCATTTTTTTGAAAACAAGAAAAAGATATGATGAACAAGAGTTGTGCGTGTAAAACTGTAATATAATATAATATATTTTTAAATTTAAAAGAGCTTTAAAAAAACAAAAAGGGCGATTCATTGTCATATCAAATTTTTAAACTCTCATACACACACACCTCTTTTCGTCGTCTATATAATGAATTTTTTTTTTATATATATAATATTTTTCAACCATATTTATTTAAACAAGCACATATATATCTTTTTCTATTTATATATATATACATACATACGCGTACATATCGTATATTACATATATCTATCTATAATATATACGAAGTATATACATATATATATATATTGGATCATTGTCCCAAGAATACAAAACATCATCAAACATTTTATTATTATGCATCCCGTACAACTGTTTCACAATCTTTTGTTTCCCCCATAAATGAACTTACAAATTGTTTAATCGACATATTACCAGTTTCATTGCCATATAAATAAAAGAAACCTTCAACATCCGCAGGTTTTAATGGGATACCAAAGCATCTCATTGCTTCCCCAAATTCAGATGGGCTTAATTTATCTGCATCATCTGCATCTTGAAATTTTAAATTTCGTAATATAGTCACTTTTTGCGATTCACCACCTTTTTTCTTTTGTATTACTTTATTTCTTAATACGTTAATTAATAATAATAAACGTGGTTTGTCCACAACATCTTGGTTTTCTTTTACCGTAAATAAACTTTCTACCAATTGAACAAAATAATTATCTCTTGGGCATACTGCACTAACGCCTTGCCAATAATCTGCAAATGCTTGCTTGTCTACGCCTGCCATAGGCATTGCTTCTGCAAAACGTTTTGCAACAATATCTGCTTCAATAGTACCGGCACGTACATCTGGATGTTGTGCTGCATTATAGGATTGGCATACGGTGTCTACGTCTACAAATCCACCATCTGGTGCACATGTGTTCCATGCAATGTTGACCATGTTTGCGCGTCTTGCATTTACTGGTGGGCATAAGTCACTCATAAAATTTTGTACATTGATCACACCACTATTTTTTGCATCCAATTGTTTATATATGGAAGTCACTTCTTGTGTACTTAAAAATAAACCACAATAATTTATCACATCACCAAAATCAGATTTATCACATACACCTTGTCCATCCCAATCTACGGTAATAAATGCTTCATTTAATTTATCAAATGATGGTGAACGTAATGCAAATGCTTGACATCGCAATGATTCCAATACAGCATCATATGCTGCACGTATATTATCAATAGTACTCATACTTTTTTTTTTAATTATTTTGTTCAATTTCTCAATATTCTATAATAATAAAAATTATTAAATTATTTTATAATCTATCACAAAAAAGATGAAAAAAAAAATAATAACTAAATTCTTTTGAGCAACGGGCAATTACTTTACTTTTTTCTATATATTAAATATATCAAAAATATACACACAGATAGAAAGAGAAAGCGGAATGAATTATGATATATTCACATACACATGGAAAGGCATGTTGCCTTTCGTTTGTTTCAATTTTTTGTTTTTTTTTGATGAAAAATGAAAAATCGAGTCGATTTGGTGTGCCGTTTCCAGTGCTACGTGCCTGCTAAGTGGCCTGCTCATGATTTAACGAATTTGTGTGCTTGGCCTTTCCAGACGCTTTAGGCTTGAAACTGTTGTAAGATAAATACCTTAATTTAATTATAACCCTAATTACAACACGATGTAGCGATTATACTATAGGGGGAATTGATGCTCCTCCAGTTATACTGCCAGCCGGGCCAGGTCTGCAATAGGATGATGATGATTATTAAGGTGTATTAGTAGTATACAAATATCTATATCTACATATATACAAGATACAAGAAGAGGAGAGGAGAGAGGAGCATAAAAATGTATAGAAGACATGAACATATAGGATGTTAGCTTACCTTTACAATAACAATGTATGTACTAACATGTTCAACATTTTTCATAGCAGATGAAATTTCCCCGGATGTCGTCATACGGACATATTAATAATGGTAAATTGACAACTAGAAATATGTATTTATATCTATTGCATTACCACTATTACAATAAACTATTTATAATTGTATTTGATGAATGCAATGTGTTGATATTCGAGGTAGTACGATTCGGATATTTATATTTACCAGGATGTCCATAATTGAATAATATGGATTTTTAAAGACACAAAGATCTAGCACTAAATCTCGCAAGAAGTTGATCATGCGTAAATGATATGATTATTTGTATGGAATTATCCAAATAAATTGTGTCACTATTTATAATGTATTACTATGATAAAAACAATACCAATGGAGGTGGAATTTGATGTGTCAAAAAAAAGATAAGAAACGTGTGGAAATATTGATTTGAAGTAAAACAACATATATATCGTATTTTGATGGTGGTATAGATGTTATATATATTGTATACAAAGTCAAAGATACTCGCTTGTTATATAACAATTTATAATTTATATATATAAATAATATATAAAAAAAGGCGAAGGAAAAAAAAAAAAGAAAAGAAAGTTGAGAATTATTATTTATTTTTTTGGAATCATTAGTTCCATTATAACACCACATCATTGAATATTTTTAATAATTTTATTTTAAAGATTTTACTAATAATATAATCTTAGTGATAATGTCAGCTGCAAAAGCGTTAAAAACAAAATATAAGAAAGAATTTCCAAAAGGTACGCCAATAGTATGTGCATGTGAAAAAGGACGTTTTGAGGATGTGAAATTATTGATTATAGGCCATGTGATGAAAATGATATTCGATTCGGTCGTTCAGATAAATTAAAGATTAAATACAAAGAAGAATTTCCACGCAAAACGCCATTAGTATGTGCATGTGAAAAAGGACGTTTTGAGGATGTGAAATTATTGATTATAGGCCATAATGATGTGAATGGTAGTAATGGTAATAATAATAATAATATGACATTGGAAGAATACGTGAATCAAGTCGGTAAAACTAGTTATGGTTATGAATATATACCTTTAATGATAGCTGCATACTACGAACATTTCCAAATAGTTAAATATTTAATTGAACAAGGAGAAGCTGATCCTAATATTGCAAATATTTATGGATCGAATGCATTACATTTAGCAGCAGCTAATAACAAAAATACGAACATTTCCAAATAGTTAAATATTTAATTGAACAAGGAGAAGCTGATCCTAATATTGCAGATAGTATTGGATGGAATGCATTACATTATGCAGCATATTATAACAAAAAGGATACGGAGTTGATTGAGTTCTTATTAACTAATATGTCTCTTACTAGCAAAGAAAAGAAGAACATCGGGGGATCCACTCCCCTGGACTTGGCATATGATAATAAAAGTCCAATTAAACAAAAGATCATTGATCTTATACGTCAAAAAGATGGAAAAGCAAATTATTATGATGAAAATGGCAATAAAGTAGGAAAAGGTAAAGGTGATTTAAATACCACAAACAACAAACAACAACAACAACAACAAAAGAATAACAATAATGATAACAATAATAATAATAACAACAACAACAATCAAGACCAAAATCATTTATCAGTACAAAAACAGGATACCAATGATGACGAGACTAAAGAAGGAGAGATTAATGAGGTTAGGAAAAACCAAGGAGATATGACTATTGGTAGTGTCCGTAATAAACTATCATTCACCAATGAAGATAAAGCATTAATATTGCAATTATTTCAAAACGCATCTAAATATGCAACAAAAGAAGCACTTGAGCATATTACATTATTATACGGTGAAAATTCAGAGCAAGTTAAACATTTAATCAAATTAATAAATAGTGATGCAAATTTAAGCAATTATTATACCGCATTCAATATAACTTTGTCATGTAAGTATACCAACAATCATACACACGCATACAATATACAATAAAATGCTAACCTTTTATAATATATATCATATATAATATTTTAATTCAACAGGCATATTTGAAAAGGTAAAATTAATGGACCTTACGAATTTAGGAAGGAAGGAATTAACAAGTGGTGACACATTGGTTGCATTTAGTGGTGATTGGCTATTACATGGTATAGAAGTTGTGTTGGAACATAGCCATATCCCATTCGGTAAAACAGTATTGAAAGCTATAGAACAAGGTGTTGATTATGCTCGAGGTGAAAAATACAAAGATATGATGAAAAAAGTAGCAGAATATGAAACAAATGATTATGAAAAATTAGTCAAATCAGTCAGTCGAATTGTTACTGATAAATTGCGGAAGGATATTATTAAACCAAATCATCCAGATAAAGAAACATCAATATGCAAGAAAATAGGTAGTTGGGCAAGTAAAATTGGAAATGAAATTTTAGGTGCTACCAAGGAAAGTGGACCAACGTTTTCACATCATTTAGATAAAGATGGTATTGCAGATGCGTTAGGAGTTGTAGTTGCTATGGTGACTGAAAGTAAAATCGAAGGCCAGGATGAAAAACCAACGCGAGAACTTAGTGCAATGGAGAAAAGGGATCGCATGGTAGAATTTGCGATTGAAGCACGGAAAAAACGTAAACAAAAGAAAGTGATTGTATTGCGTGAATCTGTATTTAATTATGGCAATAATAATAATAATATTAATAATAACAAGAAAAGCAAGACAAATGTAAAAGATAATAATTCAACTAATGTATTATCAACAAGCAATGTGAGTGTTAATCTTGTTTCAAATACAAATATTATTATAGGTGAACTTGAAGCGGTAAAAGAAAAATTGAAATTGAAAGATGAAGAAAATCAAAAGATGCAAGAACAAATCAAAGCAGTACAAAAAACGGTACCAACGGCAAAAAAAAATAAAGAAGAATTAAAAGTGTTGAAGCAACAATTGAAATTGAAAGATGAAGAAAATCAAAAGATGCAAGAACAAATCAAATCAGTACAAAAAACGGTACCAACGGCAAAAAAAAATAAAGAAGAATTAAAAGCATTAAAACAACAAATGAAATTGAAAGATGAAGAAATTCGAAAGATGCAAGAACAAATCAAAGCAGCACAAGAAACGGTACCAACAGCAAAAGAAAATAAAGAAGAATTAAAAGCATTAAAGCAACAATTGAAATTGAAAGATGAAGAAAATCAAAAGATGCAAAAACAAATCAAAGCAATACAAGAAACTGCACCAACAGATAAAGAAAAGAAAAAGTTAAAAAAACTGCTTAAAGAAGATGACGGCGACCAAGTCCTATTGAAAAGACCAGGAACAGATGCTAATTTAGTCAATATAATGAAAGATATGGAACGACGAAATCAAAAGCAAGAAGAAAGAATAAAACGTCTAGAACAGTTATTGATGGCAAACGGTTTAGACAGTGTTAACGAAGGAGATAAATATACAGATAAGGAAAAACAACAAAAATTTCCAGAATTATTAACACGGCAAGCAAAAAAACAAGAGGACGGTAAAAATGTACAAGATGCAAATTTATCTGAATTACTCAAAGAAGATTACTACTCCTAAATTACTTAAAAAGCGAAAGTATCATTTTATTTTACGAAGTATTAAAAAAAAAACGTGCGTGGAGTTTGTGGAAAGATTGAAATACTTCTCGGTTTAGTGGGGTCCATACATTAGTAAATATAAATATAATTAGTGTGTGTCAAATATGGATAAGCAAAAATCGTCTGGCATGTTTAGGAATGCCAGGAATGCAGTCCATTTTTTTAAAGTTTCATAATAATAAAGCTTTGACTTGCATGTCGTTGTAATTCTATTTACAACACATCACATAATAAAAAAAATTTATTTAAAAAAATCATCCTATTAGGATAATCCTAATGGCAATATTTGGGGAAACTTCGATTTATCAAATATTAATATTTTGTATACTAGTTATATTATTATGCTATTAAAAAAATTTTAACTCATGATTCCCCTCCCTCCGTAAATATTCCCATCTATTTTATCCCTAATAGGTTTTTTGAATAAATCATCAGGAAATATAAAAAATGCCAACAAAGTTGCGAGGATCCTGCATTATATTTGGTATTTTAAGTATAATATTGTTTAATCGTATTGTATCTTCTGTAGTGTTTTTAAGTATAAAATTGTTGGTGATTAAGGAGAAATAAGAGAGCCCCTACTATATATATATATTTCTCCTTATTACTAATGATGGATGGAAAAGGTAGAAATATATTCAAACCAACAATATAGTACGAGAGATAATATTCAGATATATCGTCGAGAAAAATAAAGAACTTAGTAAATAAAGATATTATATCTAGATAAATATATATAAAAGAAAAAATATTTTTTAGAGAAAAAGTTTTAAAATGTCGGAACAAATGGACATTGATGGTGAAAATGAGAATAATAATAATAATGGCAATAGTGAACTATATCCAATAGCTGTCTTAATTGATGAATTAAAATCAGATGATGATGCTGCACGTTTGCGTAGTGTGCAAGCATTGGTGCGAATCGGGAATGCATTGGGTCCCGATCGCACACGCAATGAATTAATACCATTTGTAACAGAATCATGTGATGATAGTGATGATATATTAAAAGCACTTGCTGAATCAATAAGTAAATTAATACCAACCGTTGGTGGGGAAGAATATGCATATACGTTATTACAACCAGTGGAAAATTTATGCCTTGTGGAAGATAGTGGTGTACGTGAATCTGCAATTAAAACATTTAAAATTATTGCAGATGCAATGCCAAGTGAACATCATAGTTTGCATATGGCACCATTAATACGGAGTCTATGCGATCAAGATTGGTTTACCTCACGTATAAGTGCTGCATTAGCAATACCAAAAGCATATGAAAAAGCAAATGAGGATGAGAACGTACGAAATGAATATATTCAACAATTTCAAAAATTATGTACTGATGATACGCCAATGTGCCGACGTGCTGCATGTAAAGCGTTGGCGGAATTGGTGGAATTTGTTCCACCATCAATTGCATTGACCTCGTTATTGCCATTGTTTGAACAATTAGTACAAGATGATCAAGATAGTGTGAAATTATTATGTATCGATGTTTGCGTTGCGTTGGCAAAGAATTTACAAGATGATGTTGTTGGGGAAAATATTGTCCCACAAGCATTGAAAATTGCAAATGATCAAAGTTGGCGTGTACGTTGGAGCGTAGCAAATAAAATTGTATCATTATGTGAAGCATTAGGGAAAGAAGTGACGGAGAAAGATATCACGCCAATTTTCAAACGTTTTTTGGAAGATACAGAACCGGAAGTACGTAGTGTTGCCGCATCGAAAGTTGCTGGTGTAGCACAATTAATGAATCCATTAGTAGTGATCGATGTTATTGTACCAATTGTGAAAATTATGATTAATGATGCAAGTGAACATGTACGAATTGCAATGGCTGGAAGTATCATGGGATTAGCACCTGTATTAGGAAAAGAGCGTACGATAGAACATTTATTACCATTATTTTTACAATTTTTAAAAGATCAAAATTGCGATGTGCGTTTGAATATTATTTCCAATTTACAAAGTGTCAATACAATTGTTGGTGTTGATTTATTATCACAATCATTATTACCAGCAATTGTTGAATTGGCGGAGGATAGGCAATGGCGTGTACGTTTAGCAATTATTGATTACATACCATTATTAGCATCTGCATTAGGGGTAGAATTTTTCAATGAAAAGCTAAGTGCATTATGCATGACATGGTTAGGTGATAATGTATATTCAATACGAGAAGCAGCAGTGAAAAATTTAAGTGAATTGACGAAAGTATTTGGTATAGAATGGAGTGCAGAAAATATTGTACCAAAAGTCATGTTATTATATGGACATTCGAATTATTTATTTCGTTTAACTGCATTAGCATCTGTACAAGCATTAAGTACCGTACATAGTAAACAAGTATTGCAAACACAAATGTTGCCATTAGTTATCAGAGCAACACAAGATCCAGTTCCAAACATACGTTTTAACGTAGCAAAAACATTAAAAGAATTGAGTAAACGAGTAGATCAAGAAGATGTAGAAAGTCATATTAAACCTGCATTAAATAATTTAGCAAATGACAAAGATATAGATGTTTGCTATTTTGCAAAAGATGCATTAGCAGTTTGTTGAGACAAGGTATATACTGTCTGTGTGCGTTGGTGAAAATTAAGTCGTAAAAAAAATATCTTGAGAGAGAGACATATTTGTGTGTGAACAAGTGAAGAAACATATTTTTTGTTTTCATAAAACCAAAACTTTTAAAAATCAAAAATATAATTTTTAATATTTCGTTAACATAAAATATATATGACATATTACGATTATGAGAATATCATCACACTAGTGTGAGATAGATTATTTCAAGAGTTATTTTATTCTTTTGAAGAGTTCGTTAGGAATTATCATATGAGTAAATTAAAAATAAATTATGCATAAACTAAATTATATAAATACTACGCGCGTGTAATCATCCTTTGACTCGCTTTTATATGTACCTTTAAGTCGTACACATTATTTGTTTTATGATACCAGGTACTGATACGAAGCGTACATTTTACCATGAAGTTAAATCCATACTATCTGCTTCTGATTTAATAAATGAATTATTCGTCCTACTATTACTACTAGTAGTAGTAGTAGTAGTAGTGGTAGTTGTTGTTGTTGTTACATGATTCCCATTCATATTGTGATTGAATGTATTATTATTATTCATTACACCATTTGTTGTCGTTAAATCAATCATCATATCATTACGATTGTTGTTATTATTATTATTCATATTGTTATTCATTGCAAGTGGATCTTCATTTGGATCAAAATTATTATTAAAATGATCGATTTCCATATCTTCCTCACGTGTGACACCCATACCTAACCATCGATCCATATATTTGCATGTATATGGTGAGATAATACCATGTTCCGTGCATTCATTCATCAAATGGCAACGTGAACATGGGCTTATGCTTAAATCTAACCGTGATGCTTTCCCAAATGGCTCTGGTCTTACACGGAATTTACATTTCACACCATCTTCCACACGAGTTGATGGTTCTAATGGTTCAATTTTTCCATCAAAATATAATGTATCCAAAATTTCTAATATATTTTCAATATTTAAACTAACTTGTAAAATTTGTTTATACCTAGCATCGGAGTCAAATTCAATTTGAACATCTTCCGCTGACATTGCTTCTTTTTTACTCATTGAAAATAAAATGATGTTACGTAAACGTTCAACAAATTCTTCATCAAATTCACTATCTGTATACCATGGACCACCAGTAACATCACGATGTGGTTCAATATTTGCTAACATATATAATTTACGTGTCTTATATGCAACGGATTTCACGCCTTTCACTAATCCATTGTTGATTAATTTTTTCAATGCTTTGTCTACGCGTTGTTTCATTAAATTCGTTTTCAATCGTATATCACGTACCCATATACCATAATTTCCACTTTCCTCGATTTTACTATATACAGTTTGTATTTCTACGTCTGTCATAACAGCACATAATTTTTTCGCTCGATCTGCTTCTACAAATTTACAAAGTGGATCATTTGGATTGCCTTGCAATTCAATGCGCCTAGCTTGTAACAATTGATTGACAAATTGCATTACATCTTGATTCTGTGATAAGGATGATAATTTTATACCATTTGGATAACGTTGTATCATATTTAATAATGCATTTGCATTCGATGGTGTAGTGGTTGGCTCTGCTATCATGGATGCCATCATAAAAATATATAGATATTATATAGCTATATAATTAATAATAATCTCTTCAATTTGTGGTGGGGTAGGGGGGGGAAAAAAAAATTAAATATTGACAAAAGATACAACAAAAGAAAAAGAAGAAACAATATTATATGTTTACTATCGTTTTCCAAAGGGGATATATATCTATACTGTATCAAAAATATGTTATAAATGGGAAAAAATTGCAATATTTTGGATATGGAGCAAAGTGTTGTTGCTTTTACTTCTCGTTTTTAATCGATTTTTTGATGAAAGTTTTGGTAATTTTTGTGGTTTGTTTGTTTTCGCGTTCGAACGTGGAAAATCTCGTCCTGCCGCCTATCAAATTACCCGTACACATAATTTATACTTGAATGGGAAATTATAGATCTATATATATCTATACCATAGTTCAAAAACTTGGTGTATTCACTGGAGTGGTATATTACGTCACATAGCATGGTATATAATGGTATTACTAGATTATATTTATTTGGCCGGCTTCGTACTTATTATATACTAAATATTATAATATATTCTATCAAACATTTACAATGGTATGTCTATCTTGTATGCTATATCAATCGTATATATAGCAGGTGAATACTGTGGACCAGGTTTTTTTTATTAGTAGTTAAAAAGCGACCCAAAAATAATAAAAAAAGAAGAATTAAACCAAGAAGATAGATAGATAGATAGATAGATAGATAGATGGATGAAGAAATGAAAACAGAAGACATATGATTCTACAAGTTGGTAATACGTAGGCGAAGATGGGGTATCCACCAACACGTGAGGAATATAATGAACTTAGAAACAAACTTAAATTATTCGAACAAAATTACAAACAGAACAAGAATGATGATACTACACACAAAACTATGAAGGAAAAAAAAAAGGCAAGTACATTTACGAACGTCGATGTGGAGTTAAAATCTATACCAAAAGATAATCGTAAGAATACACCACGTCGAAATTCTTTGGCAGATATATATCATAATAATACGGTACGGCGTAAAAGTATGATATTATTAGGTGAAGATGTTGTAATGGATGATTGGTTGGATTGGCGTGTAAAATGGGGACAACGTGGGGTAGGACTTTTTGCTTTCCTTGCGTTGATATGTTATCTTCTTGCTGGTGGAACAAATGTTGGATTACGTACTGCAGTAATTATATTTGCTGTTCTTGCAATAATATGTTTTGGTATATTATATTATAAAAATGTCTCATTAGTAATTATAAAACGATTGCTAAAAGAAACAAATGTGGTTGTTATTATTTTATTAACAATTTTAAATTGGATTATTGAGATTGGACGACCAATGAACTCATTATCACCAATTATGGGATTTATATATATAGTAGTAATAAATGCTTTTTTATTTATTGATGCAGTAAAATTAAAAAGTCGTATGTTTGTGATTATTTGTGGAAGTTTATCCACAGTTTTAAATATTTACAACATTTACGGAAATACATTTGGAAATTGGAATAAAGAAGTAGTTTTATTTAATTACACCATACAAGGTGAAGAGTATACAATCATGAAACGATCAATACAACGATCCATTTTTCTTCAAGTTTTACTTTTTAGTATATCTGCTGTATATACAATGTTTAAAGATAAGAAAATGGAATTAATGATATTTGCTACTGGAAATATATATCGAGAAACAGGAACTGCATTAGCACACGCTAAAAATATGTATCCACCAACACGTGAGGAATACAATGAACTTGTAAACAAACTTAAATTATTCGAACAAAATAACAAACAGAACAAGAATGATGATACTACACACAAAACAACGAAGGAAAAAAAAAAGGCAAGTACATTTACGAACGTCGATGTGGAGTTAAAATCTATACCAAAAGATAATCGTAAGAATACACCACGTCGAA
>LT649640.1:0-17510 GCA_900128395.1 Stramenopiles sp. TOSAG23-2
TATCTAAACACCACTCCTACTGTCCAATAATGGTGGTTACGTGAAGATTTTATTACGTTTAGCATGACAATATCAGGTACAAAATCATCTTTATAAAAAAAACGTTTGATTTTTAGTAGCTAAAAAAAACTACTAAAACATGTAAATTAATACACATTGTAATATTATTAGTTTAATAAATCATTAATACATATATATGTAACACATTCTGAGAAGAAGATCATATCTGTCATGAAAATCCATAAAGCTAAGACAAATTCTTTAAAATCAATTTCATTGCTATGATCATTATCTAAAAAATAAAAACATCGATCCGTAAATTTCGTTCTATCTGTTTTTAAATATTTATAAAATTCATCAATCTGTATCGTTTCTGTTTCTTTTATATCAATTTTTTTAAATAGTTTATAAAATTTATTGATCATATCATCATCGAATTTTAAACATTGTTTACACATATCATACTCATGTCACACATAATATAATTTATATATATATTTAATTTTGTCCTTTAATTCTATTTTTAAATCTTGAATGACACATTTTGTTGAAGATCTCTCATGATGATGTGCTCATTATCATACTGCTGGACTGGTATTATATACAATTTTATTCTTGTGCTCTTTATCTTCTAAATTTATACTAGAAATATACAGTGTGTTACTAAGGTATAAGTATAATAAATACTTTTCTGTGAACCTGGTGCATCGTATTCACCTGCTATATAGAGGCATATACACTACATAGCATATAGTAATGATATTATGATATCATAGCTTTGGTTTGTATTTATTTTCATTGACAAGTAAAATTAGTCGGAACACACGACGTAAAAGTAAAATATTTTTACTTGGCTTGCCTTACGGCTTGCTCAATATATTCCATAGCAACAGCCATACGCGACATTCTATGTATACGAATTTATGCATAATAATAATATTTAATTTACTCAAAAAATAAGTTAATTCCTACTCTCCAAATGTTTCGTCACATCGTTTTCCAAATTAAAGGCATAGAAATATCCACTATCTTTGAAAATATGTTCATAGGTCACGTGATGAATTAATCCAAGTTCAAAAAGGTCATTGGCCACTTTCAATGCTTGTTGTCGAGTTTCAATGCGAATACTATTGCCTTCACTATCAACACCAAGAGTTAGAAGTGGCCACATACCCTCAATGTAATCGAGCAGGTTTGACCCTGGAACACAAGCCTCATACGTTATACACCTGTACCGCCTGTCAACAAACAGGTCTGTTTCTTCAACCAACGTTAACAACAAATCTTGCAGATTCTTTACATAGTCTCTCCCGAGACGCTTTTTTGTTTTTGCCAACGAGCTTCGCTTGTTCTTGGTGCCATAACTGTCTAGCAGTTTTACGTCTGTGGCGTAAACAATTCGGCGATAGAAAGAATGCAGTTTAGAAATTATGCGCCGCCATCCATTGTCTCTCATGAATATGAAAGTAGAAAATAAGAGGAGTCCCCTCCCACCTACAGTAATGGTATACACCAAATGCACAAACAAAAGAATTGGGTCTGTTTTTGACATACCCGTTCGAAGCATTTGAACCCCATCCAAAACCGCCGCTACTTGACCTACAATATAAAATCCTAGGAATATTTTCATTTTAAACATAAAGTCACCAGTTATCTGGCACTTTTTCTTTTCATGGTTATTAGCTGTGCTATCAGTTGTGCTAAGAAATGGCTCGTCAAAACCAATTATGGATGTAGCCCTGCCTCGACCCGTCGATTGATATAACATCCTGAATGTTACAAAAATGCATATTATTACCTCTATGGAAAGTATGGATACGTCGAGGTAAATATCCAAAGCACTATATTGATAAACACATGGATAATAACTTCCAGTCATTTGAAAACTCAGCGTTTTCAAGAGTTGCAGTGCTAGGGACATAACACCAGCCAATACGAAGGTCATTTTCCAACGTGTATAATACAGAATTGAAATTTCCTTTGAATTAACGTTTCCATTTTTATGAATAAAATATGTTTCCACAGCAACCGCAAAGGTAATAAACAAGCGCATCCATAACCCAAATAGATGTGATAAAAAGTACATGGTCGGATTTGCCACAGCCATATCATATTCATGAGCATTCTTTGGCCAAACTGTGGTCTGAACACACTGCGTGGAGAAAATATTCTTCATCACTCCAAGCAAGCCCAATATCGGAATAAAACATTTTGGAAATGTTCGCCAGTCACTTGACACTGCGCCTGTTAAGGCGATCCAAAAATAACCGAATCCACTTGCAATTGCTATCCAAACATCTAGTGTGGTTGACTTGCCCAACGATGGATCTACTAACAAACCGGAAATGAGTAACATAACAGGCGTCCACAATAACATAACTAGTACGGTAGCTCCACTCAACATGTCAGTTACAGGAGATTGTACTGATTGTGCAAACACTAATGCAAGGGAGGAAGACGGTAGCGACGAATAAATAAAACAATACTGGCTAAATTTAAATGAGTTTTGTGAGCCATTGTAAAGCCAATTTGAGAAATAGTACGCTACAAAAGGAGCCACCATCACTTTCACCATTGAGAGTAGCACAGGGACGACCAAACTTTTCCCTCGAAGTTTGTTTAATTTCCCGACAACTGACATGCCACCAGCGAAAAGGGCGGCCATTGTGTATGGCTGCCCCCCTAACTTTAGAGCTTGGTCAATCACAAGCGGAATGTTCCTATTGGAAGATATATCTCCAGCAGATACTGGATTCAAAACATTGTACGCACAACCGAACAAAATAGACAGCATAGACGGAGAATGCAGCAAATTAACAACAATAAGTGCAGCAGTTTTCCCACAACTCGATTGGTTAGATGCGCGTTTTTTTGCCCTGGTACTTAAGGCTCTCTCTGTTTCTGCTTGATTACCACCCGTTGCCAACGCCTGACCAACTTTAAACAGTGCAATGCATACAGAATATACACAAATTAGGGAGGCACCAACAACAACATACGTCATAGCAACCAAGTCTGTCTCTCCATTGGATGGTGGAAAAAGGGATTCTATCACAACCAAACCAACTGCATAGTCGTTTGAGCTGTGGGTAAACATAGAGTAAAGGCCCGCCCGGGTGATCCAGTGCTCCTTATTCCCTCGCCGTTTCGCTCCGTACGCAGCCATAGCACATCCTAAAAACACAGAAACAAATTTAGCGAAAATGCAAGAAATTACAATTCCAGGCTCGACGGCAGAGAAGTCAATTTGTGCGACACTGCGGAAGATCAATAATGGCAAACATACCTTCCCAATAAGAACATTTATCCCTGCTAACGATGTCTTTGGAATAAATGATGTAATCACCGCCCCGTACCCTAACCCTGTCACAAAGAATATTTTAAACAAAGCACGTAGTAAAGGCCCGAGTTCAAAGGCTGTCGAACTGGCGGTGTTTCCATCCAAAACGGTCGCGTTCGCAAACTCCATCAACGAAGTACACAATTCAGGCCAATAATTTGTGTTTGCAGTGGTTTCAATATATATATATTATCTTACGTATACGCAATTAAGATGAGATTTTGAATTGATTGCACGATGCGTACACAAATTATATATATATATTGAAACAAAGATAAATGAGACCTGAAAAGATATTATTTCTTTCGAATATAATTGTATAATTGAAAAGGAGACCTGGAAAGATATGATTGTTTTCGAATATATATAATTTAAATTGTATAATCCAATTGAACTTTAAAATAATCTTTTTTACAGTATTATATATAAAAAAGAAGAATATTGCCAGATTGCGAATAATTAATGATGTGCGAAGGCCATTCAATATATATATATATTCAATGATGTGTATGTGTGTAGTGTGTATTGTGTAAATTTTAATGTGCGAATCAATTCAATATATATTATATATTCAATGAGATGTGTATGTATGTTGTATGTGTGTAGTGTGCTAGTGTGTAGTGTATTATAGTCTATATAGGTCCTACATACAGTATAGACTACCGACTACCCAGAAGCAAATTAGTTGTTTGTTTTCTCGTAGAACGAAAGTTCAGAGAGGAATTTTTATACGTGCTAGAAGTATTGATGGTTAAAATCTAGAAAGTACATACATTTCACATCATCATATAACAGTACGTTTGAAACATTAAATAATCTCAG
Source organism: Stramenopiles sp. TOSAG23-2 (assembly GCA_900128395.1). NCBI lineage: Eukaryota > Stramenopiles sp. TOSAG23-2. Next base: position 4,163 of record LT649640.1, read on the forward strand.
TGTTATTGTATTCCTTCTGGAGAGTATGCTTCGTAGGAATTAATCACATGAGTAAATTAAAAAAAATGTACGCGCGTAAGTTTATGCATTTTAATTATACTATAATATTTTTATGTGTGGATATAAAAAATAAGGTTGTATACTAGCCCAAATCAATTAGATGATATAAAAAATAATTCGCCATTGATTACAACGACCTCTAATATTGAAGAATTCAATATACACTCCTCCCCTACTAGCCCCAACAGCCAACTTGAAGATAATAACAAATTAGTACATACAGATAGAGATGGCAATATGTTGTCTAGTAGAAGTATAATGTCAAGGGGAGGAAGTGTTCGTAGCATCAGTATATCTCGTGGTCAAAGTAGACAATTTTTTATACCATTAAAACGCCCATATCGGGAAATTAAACCACACTTTAAAAGTAGCGTCAAGATAGATGATAGGGGATTGCAAGTGGAAACATCCCATGCAGTTACAGGCCGTGAATTTTTAAGCTCAAGGCAATCAGGTAAATCATGGGCCAGCTCACCAAAGCTGCATGAAAATAATCAAACATGGAAAAAAGTAGGTGTTGGAAAGGATGGTACATTGCCATCCACAGGTTTGTACGAGGGTGAAAATTTTCGTCGTAGTCCATTACGATTTAATAAAAATTTTGATGAGAAAGGAAAAGGTTGGCAACAATGGGAAAGTAAACGATTAGAGCAATCCGGTTGGGAATGGACACATGGTTTGAAGCCACGATGGATCAAGAGCACAAAAAAACAACAAATAGAAAATCGAATAAATGGAATTATAAATGAACAATATGTAACACATGAAACACAAGATCAATTACGAGTAAAAGGAAAAAGTAAGCAGAAATTGAGATATTTAAATCACATCAATGAAATGAATGAATATAGATTAAAACGTTTAGGTGATAATGTTGGTAAAGGGATGTTACATTCTCAAATATCAATACGGCAAAGAAGTGGTCATTTTGGTGGTGAAAATGGTATTAGCTTGGCGTAAAAAGAAGTTTTTTTGTGTTTTATAATATTATATATAAAAAAAAACAAAAGCATTTATGTACTTGTGCGCGTGTAAAAATTTAAAAAAAAGAGGGGGAGAGTATTTTAAAAACAAAATAAATATTACGATCTCGTATATTATAATAATGGACACAAATGTCCATCAGACTTCTGGCGGTGTGTATTTTTTTTTGTATTATTGTGACGGAATTTTAATAAAAAAAAAAATAAAATCATTGTCAATTTAAGAAGCTTTTTAACTTTGTATTTATTATGGGCCTTTAAAAATAAATTATTTTTACTTTTTTGTGTACCTGTACCTCTTCTCTTTTTTTTCTTCTCAGCACGCTCGTGAAAATGTAATTTACATATTTTACGAAGAGGAAAACCCAATTTTACATTTACATTTTTTACTTTTTTGTGTACCTGTACCTCTTCTCTTTTTTTTCTTCTCAGCACGCTCGTGAAAATGTAATTTACATATTTTACGAAGAGGAAAACCCAATTTTACATTTACATTTTTAACAATTTTATTGTTCATCTTCAGTTCCATCTTCTGCTCCAATCCATTGTTGAAATGCCCAAAAGAATTCTTTAAAGGAAATATTACCATCATGATCCCAATCCATCTCTGCCCAACGCTCTTTTGTTAAAACACTTGATGCACTTGAATTTTTAAATGCTCCTTCCTTTGATTGCATTTGTTTCATTACTTCCTCTTTATCTAACGTTCCCCCACCATCAACATCAAAGATAAAATATGCACCTAATACATCATCAAACGCTCGTTTTACCTCCCCGCCTAAACCTTCTGAATCTGCTACTTTAATGTCACCAAGAACATAACCTAACGCTAAACATACCATAAATTCTTTATGTGTCAATTGATTGTTATGATACATATCTGCTTCGTGGAATACTAAATTAATTTCTTCATCTGTCATCAATTGTGTCCCTAGCTTTCCCATAATTGGCTTAATTTCCTCATAATCCAAAGTACCATTACCATCATCATCACAACTTTTAAATAAATCTTTAACTTTTTGGAACGCTCCATTTATTTTTGGAAATCTTAAAATGACTTGGTCAAAACTATTTATATGCCCTTTTTTTACAGAATCATATTGTGTTTTAAATTTACGCAATGATGCAGAAACACGTTTATCAAAAGCAGATGGCTCCGCTGGCGCTGTTTTTTTACTATTTCCACAACCCATATTTATGTATGTAATATATATATGAATTATTCTTCACCTATATTTTTGTATATTGTATTTATTTATATCTATATACATACATTTATCTCTCTTTTTGATATTTTTGAGTATTAATATTTGAAACATCATTTCTATTTCTATATTTATTGATCGGGAGTTGCACATCACATGATGTGTTGATGACGTGGTGCCGTAACGAACAGTGTGATATACGAGGCGCGTCCTCGTATTCATCAGGTTAAGGTTGATTTTTAAATATCTCCTCATTTATGGTATTGTAAATAGTATTTCACACCTATCTAATTGAAAGTGGTTTGTTAATATTGCATTGAATGATTTTACTTTCTTCACCTAATATTTCCATTGAATCAGTACCAACAACATTTTGTTTTTGCAAAGCATTATTATAAATACCTTTATGTGTATCAAAAATTATATGACACCCAGAATAACCTTGTTTTGCAAAGTCTTTGATTTGAAAATTTGCTTTCTCAAGTCCTAAGTTATTTACAATTATGAAGTCATGTGGATGTGGATATTCATTACTACCTTTTTCTACATTCGCATCATCAATGGAATGCCTTTGATAGACAAATAAATTGGCTTGCCCGTCGATTGCATTTATATTTTTATCTGTATAATCACCATGATTTAAAGTGGTGGATGATTGTCGAAAATTTAAAAGACTTTTTACCATATGCAACATCGACCCTTCATCATTCTGTTGCTGTTCCACATTAGTATTAACATAATCTTCTGAAATTGGGAGCCATGGTACTGTTGACGCATCAGTAAAACCACTATTTGCATTAGCCGTGTTCCATTGTATCGGTGTTCGTTCTGGATCTCTACATCGCATACCTTCATAATTTACAATGCATGTTGGATCTTGACGTTTCCCATCAGGAACATATCCATTTTTCTGTCCAATTTCATCACCATTATATATAGTCGGTGTTCCTCGTAATGTTAATAAAATTGTAGTTGCAACTTTCAATAAATCAAGGCTTTTTAAACGCGAGCGAACACGATGCACATCATGGTTTCCTAACACATTGTTCGGATATCCAAAGCTTGGTATTGAATCATAATATTCACGAACCATTTTTTTCAATGCTACACCTGATCTCCATGGTTCTTTCCCTTTTTCGTAATTGATATCGGTAAAACCACCACCAAAAAAGCCTAATAAATTCATATTAAATGGCATGCTTAATTCTGGTTCATTTTCACTTTTACCATAATATGACATAACATCTTCTTGTGAAACAACTTGATCACCATAAATTTCTCCAATCATCATTTTCTCATCGCCAAATTCATTGCATACATCTCTCATCTTTTGTATCAAATCATGTAGCCCGTCAATATTTTCTGTACGTGTATGAATTAATTTACTGTACCCATCTTTTACGGGATCACCTTTGAAATTGGGATCAATTGGTTCATCACGAAATTCAGGATCTTCTAACATATATGCAAATGCATCAACTCTGAATCCATCAACACCTTTTTTCAACCAGAAACGCAAAATGTCCAAATAAGCTTTTTGTAAATCAGGATTTCTCCAATTGAAATCAGGCTGCCCGCTTAAAAAGCAATGATAATAATATTCATCCGTAGTTGGATCATGTGTCCAGCCAGAACATGTAGCATTCATGCAAAACATAGTCCGCCAATTATTTGGTGGGCCAACTTTACCAGTATTTGGATCTTTTTTACCTTCCTTCCATATATACCAATCTCGCTTTGGATTATCTTTACTAGATTTACTTTCGATAAACCATTCATGTTCATCGGAACTATGATTTGGTACTAGGTCCATTATTATGCGTAAATTTAATTTTTTAGCCTCAGCCAATAAATTATCAAAATCTTTCATAGTACCATATATTTTTCCAACATCTTTAAAATCTGATATGTCATATCCAAAATCTTTTTGAGGGCTTTTGTAAAAAGGGCTGATCCAAATTGCAGTGATGCCTAAATCTTTTAAATATGTTAATTTTTTCGTGATGCCTATTAACGTTCCATCTCCTGTACATTTTGGTTCGCATCCATCCAAAAAACTTCGAGGATAAATTTGATAAATAACACCAGTTTTCCACCACATTAATTTCTTAGGTCTTGCTGTTGTCGTAGCTTTCACAAACGATGTTGTTGAGAAAGATGAGGATAATAATAACGTCGTTATTATTGTTATCAATAATTTTATCATTTTAACCATCATAATTATGAAAATTCGTTGTATGCAACTCTGCCTCCCTTTCTGCCTCTGCAAGTGCAAGTTCTTCCTCTGCATCTTCAACAGCTTGTTTTCTTCGTTTCTTTAATTTCTTTAATTCTTTTTCTTGGCGTTTCAATGCCCTTTCATTCACATGGCTGTCAAATCGCTTTTTCGTTGCCATGACATCATCCGGTTTATATGTTTGGGATGCATATGAATTTTTCGTTTGCTGCGCTTGTAAAAATTGTTGCTGCAACGAATTGGTAGCTTGAGATTGGCCACGACGTGGACCACCTAGTGTTTTACGACCAGCACGTGTTGGAGAGGTGATGGCAAAACTTTCCCAGTCCATTGATTGATCTAATCCAGTGACACCTTGACTAAATTCATTTTGTTCATAATCAATTGCCTCATATAAATCGCCAGCAAAATCACGTTTAATACCAAGTTTTACTCGTAAGTCACCCATGAACGAATTTTCAGCTAAAGCTTGTAAATTTCGTTCCGTGATCGTTTTACTGTGAGATGCAATTGTCCTTTCCAATTGTTGCGTTGTTGGAGAAGAAAGTAATTGATCACGCAATAAAATCATAATTGTAATTGCAAAATTTGGTATCATCTTATCAAATGAACCTAACATCAATGCTTGATCCCATATATAGCAACAGACCGGCATCGAGACGGTTCCAACAAAGCATCTTAATATATGTGGTTCTAATAAATTGGAAATGTAAGTTTCTGTTGTTACACCAGAAACAGTTGTCGTTGCAGTGGCATTGATTTGTGCAATGTGCTCGTATAATTCTTTATCTAATTTTTCTAAACTTTCAGATAGAAATGTAGTGATCGAACTCATATATTTTGGCCTTGGCAATTCCATCAAAGCTAGATAAGCTTCGATAACGGCACTTGCCTCGGTATTTACTGCGCAATATATATGTGACAGTGGCAAACATAAATAATAATTAACCTCTTCTAAATCACGTTGCGTCAAAGTTTCATAATATGACAATGTTGTTTTCATCAAGGAAATCAATGTAGATATGCGATGTGTCTCTAACTCTGGAAATTTGCTATCGATTAACATTTGGCATTTATTGGATATATCTGCATCGTGGTCACTTATGGTGCTCATTCTAGATTTAATTACATCACGTTCATATTTTTGCCTTGCTTCTGGATGTCCTAAAAACATACTCCATGCTTGCTTACGTAAAGGGCCAGGAAATTCATGATTTAACATAATACGCATTGTACTTTTTTCAGAGGGCAACCGCTTCAACAATCGAGTAGCACCTTCTGCTGCTCGTTCCAATATCATATCTACTTTATTTACACGACTACTACCAGTTTCTAATAACTCTCGTTCCACTTGATTTGATAATGACTCATCTAACGAACGACTTAATACACCTTGAAAATTTTTATAAACATTATCATGCGCTAACGACCGTTCTACCTCATCAATGAATAAAGCTTTTTCAACATCATTCAAATCTGAGAAAAATTGGATGTGATTTTGTTTCAAACGGTCTTGCACTGAGTGATACACAACTGTGGTTAAATTTTGCCATTCTTGTGAGGACATAAGGTCCGAACGCATATTTTCTAACCACCCTGGTAATAAACGTTTCATTTGTTCTTGCTCATCTCTTTTCGTTGGTGAAGTTCCAAATGTTGTACTATTCATGTTTTATATTATATATATTGTCTTTAGATATAGCTCTCTCTCTCTCTCTCTCTTAGGTTATATTAAGAAAGAACCAGTAAAACAACAAATAAAATAAAAGAAGATAAAGTTAGATAGATAATATACTTTCAGTTTACGTTTTGTTTTTGTTTCTAAGATATTGTGATCTGTATATGTACATTACTTCTCTGTCGTATAATTATTAATTTTTTTTTTTCAATAATAATAATATTTATTCTTTATCGATATATATATTATTTTCCCATTGTTATTAGTGTTATTTGAGACGTGGCAGAAGATCAATTCTATTTTTAAAAAAACAATAATTATTTTCTAGAAATGGGCAAAACCGCCGCCGCCAGGCATAATATCAGCATCACAGCAACTTTTTAGACATGTAACTAGGTTTTTTCTCTCTTCTTAGTATACTGATATACCAAGTAAGTAACAATTATTATTTTCAAAAAAATACATACGTATAGCACTATAGACAGGAGGCCAAAAAGCCAAAAAAAAAGGAAGAAGAAATAAAATTTCTATATTGAATTTCAAGTATATATTTATATATATTGGCATTGGGCAAACACATCTTAGCTCAGTCATTTTCCAATACACTTTTTTGCATTTGTCAATACGAATTTATTATATTATATATTGCATTGCTGGTGCTGGTTTCTGTAATCATGTTGTTGATCGAAAAATATCTTAATACAACGATAAGACATCATATTTTTAAAAGAACAACAAGATTATTTACCACAAATATTAATAATAATAATAAAATTGATAAAATAAACGCAAGTGAAATAAATTTACTAAAAGAACATTATTTTGAAAAACAAGAACCGGTTATAATTGAAAATGGAATTCAACATTGGCCTGCCATACAAAAATGGAGTGATATAGAATGGATGAAAGAAACCTATGGAAATCATATTGTACCAGTTGAAGTTGGTAAAAACTATGTTGATTCAGAACAACATGAAATACCGCTGGGGGCATATTTAGATTATGTCATGAAAAAAGATACAAAGTTAGATCATGGAGAGTTACCAACGTTATATTTAGCCCAATACGATTTGTTAAATCAAATACAAGAATTAAACGATGATGTAATTTCTCCTTTTTCACACCAAGATACCAATAAATTTAATATAGGAAAAATTGGTAAAGGTGATTTATATTCTACTAATATGTGGATTTCTGGAGCAAATACTACATCAAATACACATCGAGATCCATTGAATAATATTTTTTGCCAAGTAGTTGGTCGAAAGTACTTTAGAATATTTTCCCCAGAAAATGAAGAAGATATGTATCCAAATCATAGTGTGTTTAATTCAAATACATCCCGTGTAGAAAAAGTAGATTGTAGCCAAAAAGAATTTGATAGTGCAGGATTTCCGAATTTTTATAATGTGAAATATAAAGAATATATTCTACAAAGTGGTGATATGCTATTTCTACCAAAGTATCAATGGCATTATGCAACATCGGAAACGATATCAGTATCCGTGAATTATTGGTTTTTGTAAAATAAATTCGTAAAACATAAAAAAAATTATATACGAAAAGTAAAAGAAAAATTTTACGTGACATGCATATATAAGATTGATATATGAGTACATTACCACACACCCTTTTCATTTTAAAAAATATTAAAAACACCACACCCCGGCATATACTCTTGTAATTAAAAAAAATTAAAATGGGCCATGGTGTCCATTATGTTGTTCTATAAAAAATTGATCCGTAACTTTATCAGTAGGATTTTCATGATGGGAATATTGTAAATGTGTCTCATTAAACACGACGATTCTACCATATGCACCACCTGTTCCAAAATTTCTACTCCATGAAGTGATGTTCATTGTTTTTAACGTATTTGTACCAACAACACCCGGAACTCCACCATTTCCTTCCGTAATATGTACTGTTCCAATTGGATTTAAATATGATTGAATTGGCTTACCAGTACTATCTCTGCAAATCTCCCCATGACATATAGGCCACGTACTTGCATAATCATGTTTGTGACCTGCATCATATAAATCGACACCATGTTTCCGCAATAATGGCAATAACTTCGATTGTTGCCCATTTAACCATTCACCGAGAGGTTTATCATGGCATACTTTGTCCCCAGATGCATCATGACATTGGAGAGGCATGTAATCATGATCACTATTTGAATATTGTTCATGACCCTCACCTAAAAAGAAATTACGACTTGCATTTAAATGTGTCGCATATGTTGGATGATACATTGGAAAATGTGAAGATACTAATATCCACGGCGTTTCCTTACGATCAACACTTGCTAGATCTTCATCTAACCATTTCAATTGACCATCATCTAAATTATTTAGATCCAAACCAACAATATGAATAGTACCAATAGTCAAACTAAAATATCGCGATGTGTTTGATGGAATTTTACTATGAAAACCCAAACCAAACAAAGTTGATTTCGTAAGCAATTCTCCTAATGCAGTTGTGGCTGTACTCTTGATGCTATCATCCCCACCTAGCGTTTGTCCAAATGTCATATTAATATATCTTTCATAATGATCGCCATCATTTACCTCATGATTACCAATAATTGGTATCCATGGACAGCTGCTTAATACAGGCATAAAAACATTCATATATGCATCACCTCTTCGATCCCCAGCACCGGCTAAATCATAGGCGTGATCTCCCATATGTACGATAAAATCGATTTCGCCATTTTCACAAGCATTTTTCATATTTTCCATATTATTATGATGCGTATGTCCCATATCACCATAAATAGCAAATTTTGGTTCTTCTTGGTTTATCCAACGAAACGTAAATAACTCAGAAACGATTGAATTTGCACTTTGTACTTTATAATAATACACTTTACCTGGTTCCAGACCAGCAAGTTTGATAAAATGTAACGAATACGAAATTCCTTCTGCTTCTGATAAGTGTTTATAATGATGTGTTATACCAGTAACTTTCTTTAAATCATGCTTTGATTCACCCCAATATGCAATTGGAAGGTCTGTGCCTTTTGGAACTTTCTCTTCACGTGTTACAAAACTTGCTACTACACTAGTTGCATCTGCAATTTGTAAGTTAATTTGTTCTGGTGTATTTTTTGGAGCAACACAATATTGTGTATGATTATGACCGCCAACAGGTGTTTTACAATAGCACCAAGGTCCCGCATATGAATTTGTAACAGTATCAGCTGTACAACCATCACAATCAAGATGGCCAGCACTAGCACCTGGCATTGCACAAGAGGAGCCAGCAGATGCAGGTGGCACATTGTACCTCCACACTTTATTTATACGTTTCTGTTCAGTTGCATTAGGCATAGCATTCCACGGCAAACATGTATCAGTACAAGTAGCTGAATTTATTTTCCACGCTGGCATTAAATGATCATATACATCTGCGTGTATTGTTGTTATTATCGTTGCAACAACGATGACGTTGAATACGTTTTTCAAATTATACATATTGTCCAAGAAAAGATCCCGTAATGATGACATCGATTCGCGGGTAGAAAAAAGATGAAAAAATTGCCATTGCCATGAAGTGTGTGTTTTGTCAAAGAGAGGTTTTGTTGTTTTATATACAGTAGTATATATAAACTACTTTCTCATCACACTTTTTTTGTGCACTTGCACAGCAACCACACTTCTTCTTCCGTCCTCCTTCAACAAAAAATCATTTTTTTATTTTGGCAAATAGGATGGGTATCTTAGTATAATTATATGTAGTCTAATTAGCATATACACAGTAGAGACTAATAAAAACTAAACGTTATAATAATAATAATACATGTATGTGCTAATAAGCACCTAAAAAAGAAAAAACATCTATACGAGAAAATAATAATACACATAATTATGAATAGCACAATACATATTAATACACCAAGAATTGGTACTGATACTAATCTTCCATATAGAACTTATACTTCTTTATCAACGGGTTAAAAAAAAACTATTTATATAATGCTCTAGGATCTAAGAAATGAATGGAATTATAAAAATAAAAAATGGACTCATGTCATCTATAAAACAAATTGTACATAAAAATAAAAATATAATACGTACCTATGCAGGTAAACCATCAGGTGTCACAACTATTAGTGATATTGAAAAAGAAAAGAAAAATAAAAGAAGGAAAGGAAGTTTACGAGGTAGATTTTTAAAGAAAATATTTCCAGAAAAAAATGACCAAGAAGCATTAAAAACTATTTATGCTAGTTTGCAAATTCAATACGGACACTGTGAGGAAAGATTGCATTCACTGTATGGTGATAGTGAACCAGTTATTGGTGATCCAAAAACCATTTCAAAATATATCTTGGAAGGTCTAGAGAAAGAAAGCAAAATAGAAGATGATGAAGAAAAGGAAGAATATCAAAAGTTACGAAGGGAACGCCAAACACATTTTACAAGAGGGATGTTATGGTTTTCAAAGCGTTCTGGATTTCATGCATCTTCCATAGAAGATGAAATATATTGTAAAACAAATCATTATCGTCTAACTGTGCCGATAAAAATAGATTGGAACTATTTTGACGCTGCTGTATTTAATAATTTAAAACCGTATGAAACAAGCTTTTCAGAAGTTGAAAAGCCATCATTTGCTAATCGTGCAGTAATTTTAGTACGTGGAAAAGGTTTTGACTCAACAACTGGATTATTTTTGACTGAAAAATTTGATGAGATAACAACACGCATGGCACGATCATTTATAGATAGATCAATAAATTCAGCTAGGAGAGTACTCGGATTAAAAAAACGCAGGAAAACATTGACATATTTAAATGGTGACAAGACAAAGAAAACAACATATGAGCAATATCAAAAATATAAACAATCGATATTAGGAGCAGAGGATGATTCAAGGACTGCGTTATCACAAGTCAAATTTAATGGCATTACAACTCTTTTAGGGCGCATTAAATTGCAGGAAGAGACATTTGAGGACGTGCTTGTTTTATATGTAACACGAAGGCAATTAGATGTAGAAAATAAAACATACAAAAACATTCGTAGTGTAAATTTACGACATTTTCAAAGTGTACCAAAATGTGATTTAGAGTTTGTCTTACCAGAGCAAGCACAAAAAGTATATATGAGACCAATGGATAAATTATTACTATGTTTTTCATTTATAGGTGGTACTGGTGTTGCAAGTCATTTTTATTTTACAGGTCTACAGTTTACGCAAGCTGGCGTAATCGCATTAATCGGTTTTTTGTGCATATTTTATACGAATATTCAATCGATATCGTATGAGTAAATTTTATTATCGAAGTGCCATGGCGCAATATTTATCTTCAAATGTTACCGGACGCGACCGCAGCGTTATACATATTGTAATGAATGAATCACAAAGCCACGACTTTGTAGCAATAGCTAGCGTATTAAATGCAGCATGGGAGATGCAACGTCAATATGGGGAGAAACATTTAGATTTTATGTCTAAATTTATTGGTAGTGATGGAGAAGATGAAGGAGAAGCAAATATGGGAAAAGGTGCAGTGGAAATAAAGAAATTACGAGCAAAAGCTAATGAATATTTTTTAATGGCGGAAGCTATTCGTCATCAAGATGGCTTGTGTGATCATGCATTTAAAAATGCATTGAGATGGTTGAAACGAATGGACATTATCACCGTTAATTCAGTTACTGGAACAATGTCTGTAAGAACAAGCAGTGATATTTTATCTAGTAAAGAAAAATTATTAGGAGATTCATTATGTGAAGAATATGCATTAGAAAGTTTAAATGCAGAATTTTTAGTTGATAAAAAGTTTGCTTAAAAATATAGCAAAAGAAGAAGAGAGGGGTAAAAGAAAAAAGTAGAAAACACGGAGAAAGACGAAATATTTTTTTTTTGTAAATAATTTAGCATGTATTATTGTATATTATTTTAAAAATGAGGCACGTTTTATTGTTTTTTTTTAAATCATCCGTACAATTTACAACAGAGTACCGAAGTACGAGTAATATATAAAATTTATTATTATTTAATACGGTATGCATATGATATGATATATTATTTAAATTGGGGATATCAACGGTTTTTCTTCTTGTGTTTCAACGTAACTAACCAAGGCATCCTTTTCTCCAACTTTGTTCTGTTTACTTTGTAATTTATCATCGTTCTTTCCGTATTATTTAAATTGGGGATATCAACGGTTTTTCTTCTTGTGTTTCAACGTAACTAACCAAGGCATCCTTTTCTCCAACTTTGTTCTGTTTACTTTGTAATTTATCATCGTTCTTTCCGTCAATATTGCTACGTTTCATTTGATCACTTAATTGACTATCATTGAAAGTGGTTTATATCAATGCCTTGTATCCATGAAGGAGTAGATGTGTCCCAATGTAGACCACCGCCATATAATCTATTTTTTTCTAAAACTTTACTGATGTAAATTGTTGGACTGCGTGTGTACGTTGGCTTGTACTTAAACTGAGCGTGGCCTATGGCCGTTTAAGTCCATTATCAAGGGCCAACGTATACACAACACCGAGATCTAACCAAAATTCACATACTTATATACAATACAATTTTATATAGCCAAAATAACTTCCTAATAACACTTAATTTTATACTTAAAATATATTATTAATACCTGGTATATAGCAACGTGCTACTATACCTTAAATCCCAAAAATAATAATGCAGGGTAAGGGTAGTCTTTCCTACACGGTGCCCTCGTCTATTTCGTGCATCACTCTGAGGAGCGAAGCGACGAATAGACTCGGTGTGAAAATGGCAACTAGGAAAGATTAGTATATTCTAAGAAGTACGATTTTTGTACCTAAAATTGCTGACGTGATATCTATAGAAATATTTGAGCACTAACAAGTATAAGCTTCCTATCAAAAAGGCAAAAATGATATCTATAGATTTTGGATTTTGGAATAGTTGAGAGTGCCGGGTGGTATTTTGGCCATTTTGGCTGTACTTGAATGTGCCACAGTGCCACAGTTGATGGTAGAAATATTTGAGCACTAACAAGTATAAGCTTCCTATCAAAAAGGCAAAAATGATATCTATAGATTTTGGATTTTGGAATAGTTGAGAGTGCCGGGTGGTATTTTGGCCATTTTGGCTGTACTTGAATGTGCCACAGTGCCACAGTTGATGGATGTGGCCTTGAATAAAATATAAATATTTTCGGAAATTT
>LT649641.1:0-17467 GCA_900128395.1 Stramenopiles sp. TOSAG23-2
TGTAGTATAAAGTTGGTAGTCTAATTTACATATTTATGTTAGAATACTTAAAACTATAGTATGGAGATTTTTTGTTATTTTCTATAGTAATGAAATTGTTCCCTATGAAGTTTTTTTTCATATATCGAAATAGCACTGTATAAATTAGCATGGACAGAGCACTTTCAACATTTTACTTGTAAAAATTGTGTTTTTCTGCCATGTTTTCTGTTTTTCATTTCCTATCATATTTATACTTAATATAGTCCTTTTCATATACTCAGTAGATTTGTAGTGTTTTATATATTTGATAGGCCAAATTAGGTATTTTTTGTACTTGGGAACTCAGCTCGAATATTTTGTTTATTTTTTTTGTTGTTGTGTCATCTTCTGTTGTGGTGGTGGCCCGTCTAATTAATTTCATAATCAGGTGAAAAATAAATATATACATGTGGAATCCCGATACAAAAAGTACATACAGTATCTTAATTAAAAAGTAATAAATAAATCTTCCAGAAAAGAAAACAAAAAAAATGTCTACTTTCGTCGATGTAGGAAAAATAATTGGTGTGGTCGGGGCTACTGGCGCCGTAGGCGCCGAGATGGTTGATGTTTTATCACGTCGTGATTTTCCTGTCAAGAAAAAAAATGTCTACTTTCGTCGATGTAGGAAAAATAATTGGTGTGGTCGGGGCTACTGGCGCCGTAGGCGCCGAGATGGTTGATGTTTTATCACGTCGTGATTTTCCTGTCAAGGAATTAAAATTATTTGCTTCAAAAAGGTCAGCTGGCAAAAAAATAAGCACGCCGTATGGTGAAATAGTAATCGAAGAATTTACTGTGGAAAAAGCGAGAGAGATGGATATCGTATTTTTAGCTGTGTCCGGATCCTTTGCTTTAGAATATGCGCGAAAAATAGGTGAACATGATGGACCAGTGGTCATAGATAATTCATCTGCATTTCGCTATGATCCAACCGTATCACTGGTAATTCCTGAAATAAATCCAGAAATGGTAAAAGGACAAAAATTAATATCAAATCCAAATTGTACCACTGCTATAGCTGCAGTTGCACTTTGGCCTATTCATAAAAAATACGGGTTGAAAAAAGTCATCGTATCATCATATCAAGCATCCAGCGGCGCTGGAGCCGAAGGAATGGAAGAGTTGCGTAAAGGAACAAAAGCAATATTAGCAAATGAAAAATGTCCTCAAAAAGTTTTTGCATATCCATTAGCATTTAATGTAATCCCCCATATTGATAAATTCCTTGAAAATGATTATACAAAAGAGGAAATGAAGGTTGCTTGGGAAACTCGAAAAATTTTTGGTATTAAAAATGATGATGATTGTAAAATAAGCGTAACAGCTGTACGTGTGCCAACATTACGTGCACATGCAGAAGCAATTACGATCGAAACTGTGGAGGATATCTTACCATCTGATGTTCGTGAATTGTTGAAAAATTCACCTGGAGTTGATATTGTAGATGATCCAGCAAAGCTAGAGTATCCAATGCCTCTAAATGCATCCACCAAATTCAATGTTGAATGTGGCCGTATAAGGCAATCATTAGTGTTTGGAAAGAAAGGACTGGATTTATTTGTATGCGGCGACCAGCTTTTGAAGGGTGCTGCTTTAAATGCAGTCCAAATTGCCGAAGTACTGTGAGTTTTGCAGTTGTATTATATGTTACACTAGGGTGTTTTGATATTGACTGGATTTATTTGTATGCGGCGACCAGCTTTTGAAGGGTGCTGCTTTAAATGCAGTCCAAATTGCCGAAGTACTGTGAGTTTTGCAGTTGTATTATATGTTACACTAGGGTGTTTTGATATTCTCATATTATATATTAATATATTTAATTTAAATATTAATATAATAAAAGAGAATATGATACGATACTAATGTAGATGCATAGATGGTTATGATATTAAAAATACGAAAATATCATATGTGCATAATATGATACGTCGTATTTCACATTTTTTACGTATTATTTTGGTGTAAACTATAGTCTTGAGAAATGTTTATGTGTGATAATATATAAAAAATTACATAAAAAAGTGTTATCATATCCATATTAGCTTAATTACACAGTGATATACGACACACACACACACAAGTTTAAAGTGTTAATATCATCATTCGTATTTATCTATATCAATTAAAAAATCAATCTAATAAAAAAGAAAATAAATCATCATCATCATCCCCTTCTCCACTAATAATTGCAAAATCATTAGCATTCATATCTGGCGACCCACCAATACTGAGACTATTCGAAGACAATCTATTATGCGCACCAGTATCTGAAAGTTTTATATTACTATAATTGCTACTATTATTATCGCTAATATTTGATGCATCATTCGGAGTAGAATGATTCATACTACTACTATTAGAATCCGCCATTAAATCTGCTATGTCAAAATCTTCCCAACTAGAGGAGCTATTCCTAATTTTAGCACCGTTTGGTAATTTTTCATAACCACCATATCTAATAATATTTTCAGCATGACGACGCATCATTTCACGATGTAGTTTGTATTGCATTCCAAATTCTTCAGCAGCACCAGATGTAATGGAATCATCAACATTAAATGAATTTCCTCTACTACGCTTATTATCATTTGTATGGTCTCCATTGTTATTCATCATGGACCATGGAGAGTTTGTATCATCAAAAATCATTGGCAAATCATTATTATCATCATCGTCAGCATCAAAAGCGTATTTATTCTCCGTATTGCCTGCTTGTACCGTTGCTCCATACGAAGCCCCATGCCATTTCCTATTGTTTTTATTATTGATGTTTTTTTTATTAACGCGACGTTTTCTTTTTCTTTGTACATTTTTTTCATTTTTTCTTTTTGAAATCAATTGATCATTATTATTTGTTCCTACCCGTTTCTCTGGTTCCGGTGGCGGTTCTATTATTGGAATATCTTTTTCAATTTTTGTACATTTTTTTCATTTTTTCTTTTTGAAATCAATTGATCATTATTATTTGTTCCTACCCGTTTCTCTGGTTCCGGTGGCGGTTCTATTATTGGAATATCTTTTTCAATTAGAACATCATAATTTATTTTTAAAGGGTATTCAGTAAAGTTTGTTGTCATACCTGCTTTTGGTACAAATGGGATAACTTCGTAATCTTTTTTAATTTGTTCTTCGCATTTCTGAACAGCTTTTTTGCTTGGACCTTTAAACTCTTCCTTTAAAACGTCTAAATAAGCATCAATGCCTTCCATTTTCATACTGGGTGGGCAATATTCATAAATGTTTGGTTCTTCTAATAATAACATTTTTATTTTTCTCCCATCAACATGTTTGATACTCCAATCAAACATTGCCATCAAAAAGCGCATATGGAGTGCATTACTCCACTTAAATCTTTTACTTTTCTTTTTATTAACAGATACTGTTGTAGCTTTGCTCGTCTTTTGCTTTTCTGTTGTATTTGCAGGATCACTATTACTCATTTTCAAAACTTTATAAATATGCCTATTTACAGGCGTACGAATAATCAAAAATACGTTGGTAAAAAGTATTCAATCTGAATTATAGTTAGCTAACAATGTAGTGATTGAATTGATTATATTTAAATTAAATCTTGACAATATATAGACGACATAAATTGTTAATCCTGATAGATATGTTCAACAAAACACCACCATATTACAAATGTAGTGATTGAATTGATTATATTTAAATTAAATCTTGACAATATATAGACGACATAAATTGTTAATCCTGATAGATATGTTCAACAAAACACCACCATATTACAAATATAAATTAAAATACCCACACTATTTTGATGGGCCACACACACGTTTTGTACATACCAAGATTCATTTTTATCCTCTCAAATGCCACACGCAGGACACAGGCTTGGCTGGCCAGGCAAGTATGATTTTAGTATACTACTAATCATATAGAAAGCACAAAACACAACACAACACACAAACAAAAAATTTTAATTTTACCAGTTTTTTAGCACTTTATACAGTGCTACATCTTACGCAAGGAGAAAAAAGCCAAATCCCCCATACTTTTAATAGTTGCTGTGTTCATGCTAAATAAATAACACTATACAGTATGGGAAAATGTGACGAATTAAAATTTTGCAAAAAAAAGCGAAGTGGTAATGAATCTATCGATAATAATATACTATCGATATATACCGAAAAGATTTTTGTTATATACATATTTACATTCGTTCATTACCTTTACTGAATAGAAAAAGAATTCGTTAATGAAAGACAAACAGCAATAGTTGTTTATTATCTGTAAAAAATTATCATATTGTAAAGAGTGAAAAGACCATTCATAAATTTTATTTATATATATATAATAATAAGACTTTTATATTATATATCATATATTATATACATCAATACGTACAACCAGACCCGAACATTTGACGAGCATTAGATGCGCGTGATAATGACCTCGAACTATTCAAAAAGTAAAAGAGGCAAAAACAATACAAGTGCAGGTAGAGTAGTAAAGAAAGCAAAGACAAATAATAATGCAAAGACAACAAAACCAAAAGCATTAGAGAATAAGCACAAAAAAAACAATACTACGAGTATTAGAAGAAAAAGGAATTCAATATTGTATTGATATAACCAACCAGTTAAACGGAGATAATATCGATGAAAGAAGTGTTTTAGATCTAATTGAAAAATATAATACTATAATATAACTTAAATCCTCAAATAGTTTACTTCTCAAGTTTTCAATATTATCATCATTCTTTTCCTCGCTGTTGCTACTACTACTGCTCATATTCTTGTTAATATTACTATATGATCAGATACATTGTATTCCCGTTTGTGATGTATAAATAGCTCTTTTTAAAAAAAATGAAAAAAAAAAAAATTGAAAAAAACCAAAAATTGAAAAAAAAAAAAACTGTCTGATGAACCGTGTAAATATTTTTTCAAAACAGAGATGTAATAATATAAAACTATTTGAGAGACCCAATTACACCGTTTATAAAGGTTTAGGGTGATTTTTTTCTCAAATCGCTTCGGTCAAAAAGCAGGTCAATAAGATACTCTTCTCAAAGCCGTTCTTTTGTGGTGAATGTAGCAAAATACGTAATTAACTTTAATATACAAATTAAAAAAAACTAACAGATGAATCTACTTCAAACAAAGATGCTTATGAAAATATTATTACAAAATAAATATATGGTTCAAGTTAGATATTTATATCTTTAAAAATACGATCTTGGTGTAAGATTGTAAAATAGTAACCAAACGTATCTTTTATATTAATTAATGTTTTTTATGATATTAAAAAAAATTATATATAAACGGTATAATTTACGGAGCGAAAAATGATAAGGTTCGCGGAAAAATCGAAGCGATTTTCGGACAAAAATCACATTTTCCCATACTGTATAGTGTTATTTATTTAGCATGAACACAGCAACTATTAAAAGTATGGGGGATTTGGCTTTTTTCTCCTTGCGTAAGACTTTACTGTGGTTTACACTTTTGCCTTCTCTCTGGTGCTTTTTTTGCAAAAAGGAGGTGCTTTTTTCTTCAACTACGAATATTATATTTGATGTCCGATCTTTTTAAACGTATTAGCTACAGTATACAGGTCATGTGTATATATAGAAAAAATATAACAATAAGAAAAACAAACAAGTATTATATATATTAGTGTCCTATAAGATTGATAAGTATTTACAGTGCCAAGATGAATTTTTGTGATGGAGATGAAAAGTGTATATATAGAAAAAATATAACAATAAGAAAAACAAACAAGTATTATATATATTAGTGTCCTATAAGATTGATAAGTATTTACAGTGCCAAGATGAATTTTTGTGATGGAGATGAAAATCCACAAATTGATAAAAGTCCTATAACATACGAAACATGTATAAATTACTTGGAAGAATTAGATATTTGGTTGAACACTGGGCAAAAACCCTCAAAGCTATATTATAAAGAGGACCAACATATTGTACAAATGGAAGAACAAGAGATGTATGGAGAGGCTGTAATTGCGTTGAAGAATCGATGTGAAATTATTCGACAATTGGTCTGGTCTATTATGCCTGCACCACCACTTGATGAACATCTTACAGTTAAACCATCATGGCTGGGCGGTAATAGTGGCCAAGGCCTGTTTGTAAATAAAAAAATTGAAAAAAATGAAGTAATTTGCCTATATACTGGTCAGCTACATTCATTAAAAACGTCAACCAGGTTAGAAGATCGTTCCTATTTAAATCAAGTCTCGGATAATTTATTTGTAGATCCTAGACCATGCCCAAAGATTAAAGCGAGGTATGTCAATGATTGTATTAATCCAAATGGCCATAACTGTTATTACAAAAGCAACTTGAAGAAGCGTTGTGTCGAAGTCCGTGCTTTGCGCGATATCCATAAAAATGAAGAATTATTCGTTTCATATGGAAAACAATATTGGGAACAAGCACCATTTTCTCCAATTGTCTTATGTGATGAAAAGTTGAAATTATTATTAGGATCTTTATAATGTAGATGACAATAGGAATTGTCATGAGTAGAAAAAATATAAAAAAAGTTAGAAAATTTGGGAACAAGCACCATTTTCTCCAATTGTCTTATGTGATGAAAAGTTGAAATTATTATTAGGATCTTTATAATGTAGATGACAATAGGAATTGTCATGAGTAGAAAAAATATAAAAAAAGTTAGAAAATATACACGTTCTTAATGCTTATATACACACCGTATATCACAAAATATAATATATTAAAAATAATTCTCTTATGATATTTATAATTTAAAGATTTTATTTACAACTCATAATCTTATATTCACTATATATGTGTAATAATCAAAATATAATATATTATACAACAAATTTATTTTTCTATATAAAAATCCAAGAGAAAATATTTTATTTTCCCCCTATAATTTAATATATTTGGATCTGTAATTGAATTTTTACCACTGCTGGAAATAAAATTATCTATGCCAAAGATGATAATTGTGATATACACATTTTTATAGCTCTTACACAATCTTTTTCTTGTTGGTATTTAAACCGTTTTTGGTGTATTGAATCGACAAATTTCATTTTTTGCATCATACGCCGTGTTGGTGTATGGAATGCTAATCGTTCACAAATTTGACATATTAAGATGAAAAACTCGGGCGAGTATGAATCGCCGAAAATATTAATAACTTTTTGTAAATTTATTAAAAATTTTCCACCTCCACCAAATTTAACAACATTACTTTGTTTCTTCAATAAGTAAAATAGCACTTTATAAACGATTTCAATCAAATAAACTTGTTTTGTATGAATATGCAAACATTGGATCACATTATTTATACCATCGCGATTTTCAATAATTATAACATTTCTTGGATGATTTGGACAGAACAAAGATAAACAGCGGAAAGATTCAATAGTACAGCATTCATCGTACACATGAATTTTATTATATTTCAACAAAAGACTAATACCTCGATTTTCCATGAAATTCTTCACTATTGTAAAGCGAAATTAGAAACTTCGATTAATTTTCGTCTTACTGCACTCCATCTTTTCAATATAGTATCGTTTACAAATGTATCCAACTCATATGATGACGACATGATTTTTAGGTGACAGAACAAATATGTAGAGCTACCTGCTTTGCATGGAGTTTTTCCACGCTCCGTATATCTTCGATGTATATACTGTATTGTTTTGATTTTCTATTCCGAAGGTCCTTGTAATTATAATTAGAATAATATGGTTGACTTTCGAATAGATTTATTTGGAAATCTGGAAATCCCTTAAAAAGAGCGATGCCACTAATTATTCCTGGTATTCTTCTGGTATTCCTGGTAATATTCGATCTCTCCTCCCAAAAAAAAAAACTTCTTCTTCTGTAACTGCACCACTTATTATTATGTGCTTATTTTATAGAATTATATATACACTATTTATTGTTCATGTGGTTTGTAAAAAAGAAATCATAATTAAAATAATACTGTTTTTGATTTGAAATAGTATAATTACTATTATTTGCAATTGAAATATTGTTATTAATAATATCTTATTATCAATTGGTTCAATTATTTTTCTTGTTATTAAGATCATTATATATTTTTTATTTTATTATAAATAATTAAATATGAACGGCAAAGTATTTTTATTGTCTAGATGTGGGCATATACTTATGCTTATTGTTATTATGTCTGTAAATCAATTATTGCCAGTGGCTGCTTCTGATACTTCTTCCTCTTTATTATCTTCAAGCAGAAGAATTCGTGGTCGTAAAATAAGGACTGAACATGAACCACGGTCATTTCATCATCATCATCATCATCATCATCATCATCATAATAATCAAAAGGAAAATGTACCTCTTAAAGCTGATGAAAAAGCATCTGTACCACCACCAACCAATGGAGATAATCGTGTAAAACTACCTCAAGTTCTTGTAAATGTAGGTGAACGGGTATTAGTGCATAATATTCTCCTTGGTACTGTTATGTACGTGGGACAAACAAGTTTTGCCAAAGGTATATGGGTTGGTATTTCACTTGATCAGCCGAAAGGAAAAAACGATGGTACAGTTAAAGGACATAAATATTTTCAGTGTGAGCCGAAACACGGATTATTTACTAAACCAGAGCATGTTATAAGATATCAGCAAGATGATACGACACAGTCGAAAACAACAAGGACAACCAATACTAACAATAGCGAAAAGAAGAACAAGGCAAAAAAAAAAGATGACATAGTAACAATTACTGGTAAGGGTGGACAAGAAGTGCCTATAGAAAATTTAAAAGATTTAAAAACAAAAAGAACAAGGCAAAAAAAAAAGATGACATAGTAACAATTACTGGTAAGGGTGGACAAGAAGTGCCTATAGAAAATTTAAAAGATTTAAAAACAAAGTATTTACACGATTTAGATGAAAAAATGTATGGTTTGATGCATTCAGGCAACACACAGACAAAGTCAACAAAAACCCCAAATACTGCAAGAAGTAAGGTAGTTGGAGCTGGGCAGCAACCAAATGTATTGAAAGTGCAGAATGCAAAAGTATCAAATCCACAAGAGATGAAGAGTGTTGATACAGCAGCCACGAGAAATAATGATTTATTTGCACCAACGCCATATAGTGGAATCAATCAACCTGTATTTGGAGCACAACCTTCGTCTTTATCGCAACAGCTGCAGACACGGTTTCAACCAGGCATTCCAGCATTTAACCAGCAGCTATTGGAAGCTCCATTGCCAATGATGCTTTTAGAACTAAATAGTAAAAGTAGGTATGACAAAGATTTAGACAGTACAATGATTGGTTTACCAAAGGTAGCAAAAGGTATCGGCTCAGCGTATACATTGAAAGATTTAGAAGCATCGGGTATGAATAAAGCGTTTGATAGTGTTGACACGACAGGTCTGCCAGATGAATTAGTAGATCAATTGAAATCAGGCAAGCAGAGCAATAAAATTAAAAAAAACCAAGGACATTTAAGTGAGTTAGACAATGTATTTGTAAAAATGTTAGATCATAATTCTCATGGAAAAAATAAATTCTTTGTGCCTGATAATACCTCAAAAAAGAAAGAAGGCGATGATGATTATTAAATTGGAGAAGAGATATCCATTAAAATTATTTATATCATATTCTCATGGAAAAAATAAATTCTTTGTGCCTGATAATACCTCAAAAAAGAAAGAAGGCGATGATGATTATTAAATTGGAGAAGAGATATCCATTAAAATTATTTATATCATATGTGTATATATATAACAACAATTTATCTGTAATTTACTTTTTAAAAAATGATATGATACATACACACACGTAAAATTTCACACACACACATCTCACAATTAAAATTAAATATGCGGGCTACGAAGCGTAATATTGTACGAAATATTTATATTTTGTTGTACTGGGAAAATAATATTATTAACGAAGTATATATATATATTCTTGTAGAGTATTAGTTTGCAGAGGTGCATTAGAGCTTTACTATAGTAGGATAACAAATTATTCTTGCGATTGAGTATTGAGCATGTTACTTTAACACGAGAAGTATAAAAATATTATAACTTAGATTTAAACCATATAAATATAAAAAATTCTCTTATTTATATATGAATAACAGAATTTTTTATATGAGTAAGAGAAATAATATATGCATACGAAATATGTATGCATATATATAAACCATCAAGCTCATTGAGTATTGAGCATATTACTTAACACGAGAAGTGTAAAATTATTTATAACTTAGATTTTAACTATCATTTATATAACCATCAATTTATCAAGATCCGAATCGTATATATTTTTACGAATAATCTTCTACAACATCATCATTTCGAAGCCCTGATGAGGATGATGAATGAGATAACAAAGTTGATACCGCTCTACGCCTGTATCCAGTGGATTTCTCATCATTCGAATTGAATTTATATTTAACTGATACTTTCCTAGACTTCATTCTCGATTTTTCCGGTGGTAACACATTTCTTTCCAACGATTCTGTATCCGTTATTCCCTGATTTCCTAATAATTCAAGATCAAGGTCTGAAACTTTATTTACAAGTTCTTCATCCTCATCCTCCATCTCTTCAATAGTACTCTGGTGGCGCACATCATTATTATCATCACCATGCATACCATGATCAATACCAGAAACAGCTTCAGTATATTCTTTAGATGATTTAAGATGATTTAATAACATTTTACATCATTATTATCATCACCATGCATACCATGATCAATACCAGAAACAGCTTCAGTATATTCTTTAGATGATTTAAGATGATTTAATAACATTTTACGTATCTGCTCTAACACATCTTTATCTTTACCAGATAAAAGAATAGAACGATTGCTAACAGAACGACTTAGGTGATTGTTATTTGCAATTCTATTAATAAATCTTTGAATATTTTTTGCCCATTCAGGATTTACTAAGCGTTCACTTGGATTACTAGGCGTGTTTGGCATATCTTTTTGTACATCACCACTAAATTGGGATTTCATAATAATATTTACACTTTTACTAAGATTGTCAATGCAAATGTTTGCTACATCGATTTTACGCTTGTACATTTCTATTTCCTTCTTCAAATCAATAATTTCTTTTACAGCTGCGTTTGAATCTACTGAAGCATGTTTTATCTCGTCATTATCCTTTCCTAACATACCATCATCATTATCTATTTTATCATTTTCGTCAATATTATATAACGGTTTTAATAAACTACCGGACCCATCTCTACTACCAACGCTTCCATTGCGAGCAGAATTCCCACTAAACATTTCTTTTACTTTTTTTCCAATGCTATTAATTGATCCGCTTCGATATGTTTGTGAACTATTGCTTGACGTGGATCCACTTTTCGTTTTAATAAATGAACCTATAGCTCTCATTGAAAAACCACGATGAAGCGATTTATTTGTATCATTTGGCAACGTAGGAGAAGAGGATGATCGAGTCGATCTATTTGAATCTCTTTTCAAATCCATTGAATCACCTTTTGACAGAGAAGACAACGATCTAGAATTACTGCTACCATCTCGGCTACTACCAAAGCTATTGCCTCCTTCATTTATAGTTCCTAACTCATCTGTTGTTGAAGATAATATCGAAGAGGATTTATCAATATTATCATTCAATATTGATTCTTTCATATTTAAGACATATTTTAAAGCATTGCTCCATGCATTTGCTAACTCTGTCGTATCAAATTCTATATCTAAATCTCTATGCGTTGCTTTGATGGATACTACACATTCTTTTTGATTGGTTTTCATTGGATTAGTCAGCAAACGATTGCCAACACTATCACTGTCTAAAATTTCTAACATATCTTTAGTCAAAATAAAACCTTTAATTTTCCCATGAAAATATGTAGAGCGACTTTGTGACCACATTATGCGATCTAAGTTGCTAGAAAAACAAATGAAGCGGCGTTGGCTCTTTTTATCTACATGTTTATATACATCTACACCGACTCTAATCATGGCGTAGAAATTTTCAGGATTATTTAAATCCAATGGGGTGGAGTGAACTGACTGTATATGACTAAATCTGGACTTTGCTTTTTTCTGAAGAAAAATTTTATCTAATAAATGTGTGGGAGCTGCCTCAGCTATTAAACCTAGACCAGATGGTGCTCTCCAACTTGCGTTGCCGGTTTTTCTTGATCTCCAAAACGCTCGTCCAGTAATTGAGCAGATACTCATGGTCCAATCAGCAGTTTGTGCAGCTTCATAATTTTCATCAAACGATCCTAAACCAACTTGCACACCGTCAGATAAAGATAATTTACTTATATTATTGGTAATATTTCTTGGCGACGATAATTTAACATCAGGTGATACAGGTGATAGCAATACATCTAAATTTGTTGGGATTCGATCCATCTCGCAAATATGAATATGCAAACAAATATATTGAGAAAATTAATGAGTCTAATATTTCTACAATGAATGATATTATATTTACAACGATTAGTTTATTAAATGTATCGATAATACAGTATTTACTAGACGACTATTATCTATATTTATGTACATTTATATTTATATTTATTTTATTAATATTTATATTATTCTTTCTACTAATATTATTCCTATTAAAAATAATAAAATATAAGGATTTTATTAGTATGCATTGCACGTCCTGTCAAATTTTGGACAAGGTAAAATTTTATTTTTGGACACCCCTATGGAAAATGTTTTTATTATAACTAGCAACATTGTACTTATATATTTTCAGTATATGGTGTGTTTAGAGTGAGGGTTACAATATATTGGGTATCGTGTAGTAACGTTATCAACTTACGCTTTTGTACTCTTACTCGTGGCCAGCTGGGCCAGTTCTTTGCACAAATAGTCGTCGCAAACAACCTGCCAGCCTGGCAAACAACTATAATAATAAAAGAAGTACTACTATAAAATAATACATCTCCAACGTGATGAAATGAATAGTGTATTATTACAGATAATTTATTATGTAAACATACTTCAAACGCATGTCACTTATTGAAAATAATATTAGATAATAGAAATAAAAATATAACGATAATAAAAAATATATAGAATACATGACGGAAAGACAACCTCGATTATCTGTCATACTTGGAGATAATATAAATAATGAAAAAACAAAAGAGGAATTATTAGAGGAGTTGGAGGAGATGGAAGTGAAGTTGAACCAAGCAGGCATGGTCGGTTTAGAATTGTACAACGAGAACGAGTCTTTGCATGTGAAAGCGTCGGAAATGGTGGAGCAGATAACGCATGATGAAGAATTGATTGAGATGCTGCGTTCTGAGGTGACACAGTATGCATTTGAACGCGATCGTTTAAAAGCTGCAGTTGCAGATTATGCTGACAAGTTAAAATCATCAGACGCAGACCATCGCGCGTTATCAGATAAAATATTATATCAGGAAAAGAATGTAAAAGAAATGACTGAGTCGAGAGAAAATCTCTCAAGGAAAGTACGCTCGTTAGAGCAAACTTTGCAATATGTGCATGAGACTTATGGCGAGAAGCACGATGAGCACAATGGAATGAATGCAAAGCAAACAGAAAGGGAGTTGGAAAAGATTGAAAAAGAGAAACGAAGTTTAATGATGAAAGAACTGATATATGCACAGAAAGAACGAATGTATAAACATGAAATGAAAACATTAAGGAAAAAGTATGATGATGCCATAAATGACAAAAATAATAGTGAAAAATCAGCAATTATCTTACGTGAACGGTCAGAGACATTAAGCCATAAGTTAAATAAGTCTTTAGATGAAATACAAGAAGCTCAATCTGAAAACGTTGTATTAGCGTCCAACAATTTTAAATTACAAAATGAATTAAAAGAAATCAAAGCATTGCATGAGGAGCATAAAGCAAATAGTCCAAAACATCCAACTCACAGAAATTCTATATTTGATCATGCACCACGTTCCGTCATGCCACGCACAAATACTCTTTTAGCACTATATTCTATGGTCGAGGAAGAGGATGACGAGACAGAGCGACAAATGAAAGATATAGAAAAAAAACACGAAACAAAGATATTAAAAAGTAAAAAGAAACATTTAGATCATTTACATTCCAAAAGTCAATTGCATGGTGATACTAATAGTGACAGAAAACATCAAGAAAAAATAAAAAATAGAATCAATCAAGTAAACAACCAATTAGAAGAAAATTTAAAGAGAAGTGATCATGAAGCAATGGCAGATGATTTTGTTGTTGTTGATGATGACTATGATGATAATGATCTTGATGAAAACAATAAAAAGGAAGCCGGCAAGAATGTTGTAGTTGATGATGGTATTAAAACCTTTTTCAAGAAATTATCGATGCGTAATTTACACAACAAGATAGAGAATCGAAATACTAATAGTAACAGGGATGATATGATTGCCGCAAATAATTTATTATTAGAAAAAGCGAGAAATGATATAAAGGAGCTGAAAAAAAAATTGGACTTAAAAAGTAAAGAAGTTAATAGCCTAAGCAATTCGAAGGAGACATTAAATTCATTGTTAAATCAAGCACAGGATGAAACTGTAGACATGGAAAATGATTTAAGATTTACAATGCGAGAGTTGGAAAATATAAAACAATTGAAAGAAACAGTAGATCAAAATCTTCAGAAATTAAATAAAGATTTAGAAGTTTGTCGAACTGAAAATGTACTCTTGAAAGATAAAGAAGCTGTATCAAGCGTTGCAATTGAATCATCTAAGATAACTATTGATAGTTTAAACGAAGAGATTAAAAAATATAAATTAAACGAGGAAAAATTAAGTAAAGATGATGAAGCTTCACAACTTATTGGCGATAAAATGATGCAATTGCAAGCTGATATTATTGTATTACAGGAACAGAAAAATCAAGAAATACGAGCAAATGCAAAGTTGAAGGCAGATATCATGGAATTAAAGGAGAAATCCACTAATACAACAAGTGTTGTAACAAAGGAAGTAAATAATTTGAAGAACGAGAATACTAAACTGTCAAATTTAATTTTAGAAAAAGACAAACTGATCGAACAAGCAAATATGTCAATATTGGAGGAAAAACAATATAATACAGAACAATTGAATGTAGTAAAAATAGCTTTAAACGATAAGAAAAAAGAACTAAGAATTGCAAAAGAGTCCATTTTGAAATTGACTGGCGATGTCAATATATTTAAAGATGAAATTGAAGCTGTTAAGAAGAAACATTTTGTGCAGCAAAGTGCAAGTAGTAATCATGTGCAAACAATTGAAGAATTAAATAGTACAATTGAAGAATTAAATAGTACAATTGAAGGTAAGAATATGAAGCTTGAAGCACGAAAAAAATCAATTGCTAGGATGGCAAATGAGCTATCAACTCTACGTAAAGAAAACGATGAATTAAGGGAGAAGTATGAGTCTACCATGGAACTTTATAACGCTCAAGTGTTAGTTGCTAATAGTTTGAAGACAAAAATGGTAAATAACGATTCCGCAGCTTCTAGATACAACGAGTTGAAAATAAAATATGACATTAGCGAAGGAAATAATAAGTCGTTAGAATTAAAATTGAAAGATAGTGCAATGCACATTAATGAATTAACGAATGAATTGAATCATATCGAAAAAAATTTAGATTCCACAGAGAGTAATGCAGCAAAAACTACAGAAAAAAATTTTAAGTTGGATGAGAAAATCAAACGATTAGAGCGGACAAAGGTAGTATGTAAATTTCTTGTTTCTATAAACCTAAAATACTACTATTAGAAGTCTTTTCTAAAAAAAATTTTAAGTTGGATGAGAAAATCAAACGATTAGAGCGGACAAAGGTAGTATGTAAATTTCTTGTTTCTATAAACCTAAAATACTACTATTAGAAGTCTTTTCTAACTCACAGTATCATTGCTCTTTCACACACACACAAACACACAAATAACCATAAACACAGAATTTTGAAAAAGTGATTCGAGAAAAAAATCAAAAATTACAAATGTATAAGGAAGAATCAATAGAAGAAACGCAAGCATTAACAAAAGCATTAGATGACCTTAAGATTGTTGATATAGAAAATGAAAAATTAAAGACTTCTATAAGTAATTTAGAAACTGAATTAAAGGAAAAAAATAAACAAATTGCAGAATTTAATAAAAAAGATAATTCAAAGGAACTGAAAAATAAGGTGGACATAATGAAGCATGAAATTGAACATTTAACAAAGGAAGCTAAACATCTAAAAACTGAGTTGAAAAATTCAAAAGATGTCATGTCAAAAGAGGTGGAACACTTAACCCGAAAAGAGTCGAAGACAAAATTGTTTTTAAAGAATGCTGAAGACAATCTTGAAAATACTAGTAGCAAATTGGAAGATGCAATTGAAGAAAAAAGATCATTAAAACAACGATTGGATAATATGAAAATGGAATATATGCAATTGGAAAATAAATATAAAAAGTTAGAAAATGAATTAGTATTCGAGGATCGAAAAGATGATAAGGCGGAACAACATTACAAAGCTAGTATTCAAGATTTAAATATAAAATTATTCAAAGCAAAAGAGCAGACGGTTAAAATTATGAATTTATATCGTGAATTAGAAATTAAATATAAAGCGAGCGAGATGAAATTGAAAAATTTCAATATTATGACTGGCGATTCTAATAAATCAACAAACAATGCCAATAGTCTCGATGATATTGGAACTGTAGTAGATGATACAGATGATTATGATGCATGGGCAGATGAAGATGATGGACCTATGAAGAAAGTTGATAAAAAAATCATCCAGTTAGAAGCAACATTGACTAAGAAATTAGGTATAAAGCGAAATAAAGTTCTAAAAGCCCTGGATATTATTTGCCGTGGTGTTGGTGTTGATAAATTAAAAAAAACATTAGTTGGTGGGAAGATCAAATCAGCTATTGGACAATATAATGAAATGAAACGGAAAGTTTTGCTAAGGCACAAAAGCTCACAAATCGAGTTAAATGCTTTGAATGATATAAACGATCGTATTCATTTATTGGAGAAATTAATTGCAAAGGAAACTGAAGATTTAGAACGTTGTATATGGCTTATTGAGCATTTAGCAGCACCAATAACAAAAGGTGGTTCGAACACCAACACTTTTAGACAAAATGTATTGAGGAATAATGGAAAAATGTTACGACAAAAAGAAAGGAAAAAGAAGAAAGCAGTAGTAAAAAAACGTGGATATCATTTTCGACATTTAAATGAAGAACATGAGGCTTAAAATATTTATTATATAATATCGTACTCTCAAAAGAATAACACTTTACAAATATTAAAAAAAAATACTAAAAAGTAGTACATCTATATCTCACATTATGTGTCAATAACTCCCATAACAAGAATCATCAAACGAGAGTATAAAATCTAAAAATTAAATATATATCTATAACTTTACGGAATTTCGTAATGGCGGAGAAGCACATGACGATCAAGATGCATACGAATCCAT
>LT649642.1:0-17460 GCA_900128395.1 Stramenopiles sp. TOSAG23-2
TTTGCCAGGGAATTACAATCATCAATATTAATAAAAAAGTCTCCTCTCCACACAAATTTTTTATACATAATTACATATGCCAGGCATTTATTGATATCTTTAAGACATGATGGATTTATATTATATATATATTATTTTTAATATAACGCACACATATATTTTTAATATATCACATTCACATATACGCAAACGTTTTAACTAATTCTAGATGTTTGCTTACCATCAACTATTCCTTGCCACAAGTCACAATTGTTACCCATTGCATTTTTTAAATCCTCTGTCATTGCATCTAAACGTTTTATTACTTCATCTTGTAAAGTTACTGAACCAGCGTTGGCATTTGATAAAATTTGTGCTGATTTCGTAGCACCAACAATAACAGTTGATATCCCATTTTTATGCAATGGATATGCAATTGCCAAGTCTGACATAGGTATATTGATTTCTTTTGAATATGCAATTAAGTTTTCTAATGTAGACGATAATAATTCTTCATTACCATCTTCGCCATGCCTACTTTTTTCATTTGATTTACTATCAAAATGTCTTGTACGCCTTCTATACACAGGGATATCTCCTAATTTTGAATATCGCCCAGTCAATATCCCTTGCATCAATGGAGAATAGCATATAACTTGTATATTATTTTCAATACAAAATGGTAAAATATCAAATTCAATTGCCCTAAAAATAAGATTGTAACATAACTGATTCACTGCTAATGTTACACCAGTTGCTAATGCTTCTTTTAATTGTTCAACACCAAAATTAGATACTCCGATATGTTTGATTTTCCCTTCTTTTTGTAATTGCATCAAATCGTTAAACGCTTGTGTCACAGGTGGTATCTCAGTTGCTTCTCCACTTGTAGCATAATCCCGTCCACCATCTTTTGTATGGCCGCCTAAGAAGTGGCTCATACCTTCGGCTGTTATTGGCCAATGTACCATATAAAGGTCAATACAATTAATCCCTAAACGACTTAATGTACCTTCTGTATATTTTCTGACTTCATTTGCGTGGTTTGGTAAAATTTTGCTTCCAATAACTACATTTTCCCTATCTTCTTTTGACAATTTTGATAATGCTACGTTTAATTGTTTTTCAGAGTCACCGCCAGCATAGTCTTCAGCAGTATCCATATACGTAATACCATTTTGAACAGCTAAAGTAACAAGCTCACATGCTAACTCATCTGTAAATTCTAAGCCCCAGTAATCATTCTTTCCTTTTGAACCTAATTGCCAACAGCCAAATCCAATCTTTGATAAGTTCATATTGTATGTATGTGTGTGCGTATACGGTTGCTATATTGCTAATGAATGCCTTTTTAACGTACACCGGGGATTGGATAGAGTATTATAAAGTATCTTGTTTTCCACATTATTACAAATATTTCTATTCATATCTTTTATTTATTATCTTTTTTTGTGTATCTTTTTATTATTCCCGTATGTGTTGCATACCCTATATTATAACCCGCATACATACATTACAGGTACATACCCGTAGTATTAATATGTTGTTGTATCCTAATATAATAGTGCTGCTAAGGGGATATAAAATTTGCACTAAAGTGCCTAATTAATTTGCAAAGTATATAATACCAAGTATTATATTAAATTAAACCACCCTCAGCACCTCATAAAAAGAAGTAATGTAGGATGCAGTGAGATGTCAACAAGTAGAAGATACACTTTGAAAAGTAGAGAAATACAAACAACTGCTCGTTATTGTTTCAAATTGGATGGAAAAACAAATAATAATATATAATTGTATACAAAAAAAATGTCGGCTAGATTAATACCAGAATGGACACGATATACAGATCATAATAATCAATTTTATTTTTTACATGAAGATACAGGTGAATCTAGATGGATGTTACCAGAAAGTGAAGAAGGTATGTTTATTGATGGGGATGAATTTGAACCAGCTGGTCGGCATGATGAATGGTTAAAATTGAAAGAAGAATATAGATTACAAGAGGAACAACAGCAATACCATGTAGAAAATCGAAATGATCATCATGCAGAACAAAGCAATAATTTAACTAATAATAACAATAATAACAATAAAAAGAATGTAAAGGATAATAATAATAATAGAAAAGATATTGTTGGAATAGAAATGCTTATATCAACACACGGTATTAGCTCATCTACACAGTTATCGAATTGTGATAAATGCATAGATATGTTTAATATCAAACAGATACCAATAAAATTGATAGATGGTAGTGCAAGTGAAAATAAAGATAAACGAAATAAATTGTTTAAATTGTCTCAAACACGAAAATATCCACAGATTTTCATTGTAAAAAAAATAAATAATAATAATCGAAATGGTGAACAAAAAGCAACACATCGAAGTTATGGAGGAAATTATGAATGGTTACAAGAAATAATAGACAACGATGATATCGATGAAAATATGTTATTAAATTATCCATTGATTGAAACATTTGAACGATTATTTAGTCATTTACGTGTAAAGAAAATGAGTAAAAATGATACAACAACTCATCGTAATAATAGGAAAAAAAGTAGTAATTTAAACAAACAACATGATCATCCCAAATATTCCACACCAACATCAACGAAAAATTTTGATATGGAAGAACGTTCATTGTTATTGAGATTATCCTCACATTCAGATTCATCATCACGACATTCAAATACCCCATCTCCATCATCATCCACAGCAGTACGTGTAGGTACACCAACAACAATGGCTGGTGAATCAATTATACAAGCAAAAGCTATGAATATTCCAATGAATCATCAAACAAAAGATACATCAACTCTTATCACCGCAACAGTACGCAATCGTAACATTAATTCCAATAATTTAAACTTACAAAACGATGATAATGCTAATGGATTAGCAACGCCAATTTTACTAACTCAAGAGCATTATTCAGTAGATAATGTAAATGGTAATGTCCCAGTATTTAACATGAATGATGTTGATAAAATGTATAGAAATGCAGATAGTAGCAGTAGTAGCAGCAGTGAAAGCAGTTCTAGCAGTAGTGAAAGTGATACTAGTAGTGATGATGATGACGATGATAATAATAATGTAAAAAAAAAAAAGAAGAAGAAGAAAAAAAAGAAAAGGAAAAGTAAAAAGAAAAAGAAAAAAAACAAAAGAAAAAGTGTAGGTAATATGGTCAACTATTTAAAAACTAAATTGACTACAAAAAAGAAGTAAAAATAATGATGCATGTGGATTTGCGTGTATGTTAATGTGTGTGTGAATTTCGAATAATTTTGTTCTCTAATATTTTCATTTTCACTTAACTTTATATCTTCTCCTGCTGCATGTGGTTGTTTACCAGTTTACAACAAAACTGAAATTGCTTCACACCTCATTACAACCTATAGATATATATATATACATTTTAACATACTCTCTCTATTAATACATACTTGTATTATACATATATATACAATGATAACAGCGATATATATACATTATATATATAATAGTTTATAATAGTCAATATGTTGTTGCGAAGATCTATCTTAAATTATCGTACAAAGAAATTGTATAACCTTCGATATCATAAGAAGCATCTTTTCAATACAAAAAAACATTATTATTACTCCATTTTATTAAAAAAAATTTATAATCACAACAATGCAAATTCAATAGCAATTATCGAAAATTTTCAAAACAATAATAATAATAATAATATAAATTATAAAGATTTAGCCAAGCAAATAGACAATTTTTCGATTAATCTATCTGCATCTATTAACAATGCAAAGAATATCACAAACAATGATGGTTCAACGAAAAAAAAAACAATAGCATTTTTATGCAAACCATCCATTAACTATGTCATCACTTTATTAGCAATTTGGAGGTTAGGTCACGTAGCCGTACCATTATCACCACTTCATCCTGCAAATGAAATTTTACATGTTATAAATGATTCAAAATCTGATGTCATAATAAGTGAAGAATCGTTAAATAAATTGATAATTATCGATGATGATGAAGATGTAAATATTCACAATGTAGATTTTGAAACAATTGCAAAGAATAATGTCATTAATGAAAATGATTTCAAAAAATTATCACAATTGATAATAAAAAAAGATCATCATGATAATGTAGATGATGATGCATACATTGTATATACTTCTGGTACAACTGGAAAACCCAAAGGTGTTGTACATTCTCACAAAGCGATTCAAACGCAAATAGAAGATATGATAGAGGAATGGAAATGGAGTTCAAGTGATCATATTCTACATTTTTTACCGTTGCATCATTTACATGGAATTGTCAATAAATTATTTTGTTGTTTATATGTTGGGGGAATTGTTGAATTTATCGAATCTCATCCTGACATTTTATGGGATCGAATCATTGAAAATGGAAGAAATAATAATAATACTATTAATAATTACAACAACAAAAATCAAAGTGGTGCAACATTATTCATGGCTGTACCAACAATATATCAAAAACTAATTGAACAATATCATACATTACCGAAAGAAAAGCAAGTGGAAGTGCAAGAGGCGTGTAAATCATTTCGATTGATGATTAGTGGATCAGCTGCATTGCCAATAAATGTATTAAATGAATGGGAAAATATTACAGGTCATTTTTTATTAGAAAGATATGGAATGAGTGAATTTTGTATGGGTTTAACAAATCCATATGAACCTATTGAAAATAGAATACCTGGTTATGTTGGAATGAATTTTCCATCTGTTGATATAAGGTTATGTAATTATGAAGAAGAAGATGAAAATGATAGTAATTTTAGTGGACAAGAAAGCAAAAATGCTGTCATAACAGATGATCCAATATCTTTACCATCATTAAAGAATGGACAATCATCTCCCGGTGAAATTCGTATTAAAGGTAATGGCATGTTTTCTAGATATTTAAATTTGGATGATATTACAAAAAAATCATTTGATTCCAATGGATACTTTAAAACTGGCGATATTGCAATATATGATAGTGATGTAAATTCATTTAAAATTTTAGGTCGAAAATCGACAGATATTATTAAGCACAAAGGCTATAAAATCAGTGCATTGGAAATTGAACGATATCTATTAGAACATCCAAATATATTAGAAGCATGTGTTTTTGGAATGCCTGATGAAAGATATGGTGAGAGTATATATTGTTTATTGCGATGTGTGGAGGAATCATTAAATAATATAGATGATGATGATTGTGGTGATGAAAATACAACAAAGAAACCTGTTGTATTTGAAGATGAATTGAATACATTTTTATTAAAACGTTTAGCAAAATATAAATTACCAAGTCAATATATAATGGTGGATAATATACCAAAAAATGCAATGGGTAAAGTAAATAAAAAAGATGTAAAAAAAAAATATTATGGCCCTGCCGTTGTTGATTTATAAAAAAGTAGGGGTGTGTGAACCTATTATGTTTTTTTGATTAGAAAAATTGGAATGATATTTTTAAAACAGCATCGTAATTTTGCAAAACAATTACGCATGTTCTTTTTCTATTTATATATAATATACGACGAGTATATATATTTTTAATCTTCTATTTTTTTATACGAGCCGTATAAATTCTATACACATAAACTCGATTAAATAGTCAACATTATACGAGTCGTATTATTTAAAAATAATAAAAATATAAATGATATACATGTAAATGATAAATAAAAAATATATTTTATGATATATCATACTGTAAAATATTATCGTCCTGTATCTTTTTTCCATTGTTCAAAAGCTTCATCATTAGTATATTCGGATAAGCAATCATTCATCTCTTTGTTTTGCTTTCTACAAGCGACTACTACAAATAAATTGTTTGCTTTTGCACAATCAGCAAATGCTTTTAACTTTGGCCTACATAATTCTAGTGCTCTTTCATTATTAATATCACGTAATAATTGTTCCCTTCTTGCATCTGTTCCTTTTTTATTTAAATTAAATGGATTTTTCATACGCGTACCACGTCCATCCGCTTTCGCTTTTTGCAAATCATCCGACATGTTTTATGTATGTATCTATATAGATATAAATATAGGTTGTATTATTTCTACATATATATATATCTTAATTATTGGTTAATATGTTTCCATCTTCTGTTTGTATGTATAATATACTAATACGAGGATATATATCTTCTTCTTTTTCAAATAGAACAACCAGATGAAATTCGCTCATTGTTAAGGTATTAGTATGGGCTGTAGCAGGTAGCATCGAGAAACAAGGGAACAAAACACCAAAATATACCAAAACCCTTAATTTAATATACTTATAATTACCTTAATTCGTTTTTACATTTTAATCCTTTTTTAATCCTAGAAATCATTCATTTATTATCGTAATTTTGCAACAATGCTTCTTTAAATTCACCGATTTGACCCGCACGCACGCGACAACACCCACCAATTAGTGAAGCGCCATATGATTTAAATTCAAGTGCATGACTTCCATTTAATATTGGCACTTCATCTTTTTCCTCATCATCAACCCAACATCGATGACCATCCCTTGCATCCCATACTTCACCACTATTTGGATAACATACTAATGGTTTATCGGTGACTTCTTTTGCAGATGTTAATAATGGCTGAACAAGTGATGGGTGTACACAATTAATACCAACTGCAATAACATTATCATATGCAGCAACTTTTGCAACTGCATCTTTAAATATAGAACCATCAATTGTTGTTTTATTGTCTTTACATATAAAGGATATCCATGTTTTTGCATCTTCACATTCATTTTGCAATACATCCAATGCTACTGTTGCTTCATTTATCCCAGGTAATGTTTCTATAGCAAAAAGATCCGGTTCACCTTTATATAAACTTTTTAATTTATCATAATAATATTGATATAAAATATCATCTGAAATTTCTGTCACTCTATTACTTGGATCTGTCATACCACTAAACGGAGTGGATTCGCCACACGGGCCTACAGATGCAGCAACTAATGGAAACAGTAGATCCTTTTCCTTATTTTTTTCCATGTATTTATCGCGTGATATTTTTGCTATTTCAACGCTTCTTTTTAATAATTCGGTAGTATAATTATATTTTTCTTCATCTGTAGAAATATTTGGAGCTAAACTATTTGTGTTAAAAAAATCTAAGTTATTTAAAAGCAAATGTGATATTTTATATGAATTTGTTGAAATAACTTGAGAGCCATTATTCAAAAATGACATGTGAATCTTTTCCAATTCTTTTAACCCATCATCAGTCATCAAAACTTGAGAACCCCACAACACATCTTTTTGTGCATGTCCATCATATAACGCCGTTCCCATAGCACCATCTAATAAGCAAACTCCATATTTTTCAATAAATTGATGAATTTGATTGGAATGAAGAAAAAATTGTTGATACAATAATTTTTTCGATACTATATATTTTTGTTTCGCGCCTATATGAAACATTTTTTTTTTATTATTACATATATAATTTATATACACAAAAGAAGTAATAAATTATACATATATATATATATATATATATAACTTTCGTTTGCCGCGTACTAATGTTTTCTTTGTTCTTCGGTGATGTAAAATATAAAAAAAACCTCCTGGATAAAATAGATAAACATTAGCTTATAGTGCCATACTAATACGTGCATCCATGGTACGACGAACGACGAAGCAAATTGTGCAATTTATTAGTAAAAGCACTTCCTATACTAATACTTACCTTAACCTGGCTTACTGGCTTACCACTGGTATAATATACTGTAGCTACTATTGCACCCTATATTGCCATATTAATAATAATATTAATATCCTTCTTCTTTCTTGAATTGATGTACCACCTATAATATATATCTAAAATACATATCATACAAAAGAAGAAGAAGAAAGAACATAAATAATAAAGCCTGGAAAGCTAAAGCCAAAATTATTATTATAAAGAATATAAGGCAGACACATACAAATAGATGGAAGAACATCAAAAACAAGACAACAGAAATATCAAAACTATTTCATTGAACACACACACACATATATATATATATATAATCATCAAAGACTACGGCTGTGCAAATCATTGCTATTCATATTTTCTCTTTTTAAATAAAAAATGAATAGTAATAATCAAGGTGGTTCAAAATCAAAAGATACTTCCACGGAAATATTAAATAATAATAATAATAATACAACGGCGGAAACGGGATCATCTGGGGCATCTCCTTCAAAACCTTCAGGGAAAAATGACCAAAACCAAATGCCCCTTGAAAGACAGAAAAGTGCAAACTCGATTTCAGATGTAGCTGTAAAAATTGAAGCAGCTGTTCGGTTGAAAAAAGTACACTTAAACCGTTCAAGTACAAAAGAGCTTGATTCACAGTTTATCGAAACTTTAAAAGAGATAGCGACAAAAAAAAAATGGTTATTGGAAGATTTAGATAACAATATTGGTTTAGAAATTATAAAATTTTTACAGAAACGCCTCAAGCATAGGCATCAAACCAATCCTCGAAAATGTCATTGTGTGTATCGTAAAGCTAAAATCGTTCGATACAATAAGGAAAACAAAACTTATGTAGTTCAATATATTGATTCTTTAGATACGAGAAAAAAGGTTATTCAAGAAAAAGATATCGAAGAAGGCAATAGCAGAGAATATCTTGAGGGAGAAGTTGTAAACATTAAAAAACCAGATATTTGTCCGGTGCAGCTCCGGCATTATTTGAAGCAACTGAAGCTCCAGCCTGGATGGTCGCCTATACATTTTATATGCTCCCATGCATTGGTTGGAAGTATCAATATTATAATGAAAATCATTAATGATGAAGATGAATCTTCGTTTTCTCAATTATTAGAATTGGAAGATTTACATGGAAAAACACCATTATTTTTTGCTGTACATGGTTTGGATTTCTCATTATCAGAAGATGAACAAGATCATGGCCAAGAACGCAGTCAAGAGAGAATGGAACAGAAAGAATGCATTGCTAGAATGAAACTAGTAAAACTATTAATGGAACATAATGCAAGATTAACACACCGTGATCAATATGGCAAAACTATTTATTATTATTTATCTGGAAAGCCAGATGTGTATTCTTATTTATTGTTTAAAACATTATCAGCAATTTCAAATAGGATATCGCGTCATGCCGTTATAAGGACAAGGACTGAAAGCTATGGATTGATGTACAAAAATTTTTGTGACATGTTCAGAGTAACAGATTTAAAGAGACGCAACACACTACGTTCTATAAATAAAGAAAATAGGAAATATTTATGCAAAGAATATAAATTAGTCAACGAATGGTCAAAACGTTTGAAACCAGCGATGGGTACAAATAGTAATAAGTCCAATTTCTGGAATGAATGCCTAGCTGATATGAGAAAAATGTCATCGCTAGAGAGCAAAATTGACATGTTATCAAAAGTGTTGGTAAAAAGGCTGAATTTTGCACATAAAGATCATGTAGAGAAATATTTTAAAAAGTTCAAAGGGATATTAAAAACATATGTTCGTACATTGGATGTTCAGATTAGCGATGATGAAATATTAAAAGCAATATCAAATGAAAAATTTTTAAGAATTTATTACGTTATTAAGCCTGGAAAGAAGTTTGAACATGGTAAAATCGTTGAAAATAATAATAGTGATCGATTGGATATAAGTTTTGAATATGATATATTCACTAGTAATTTTATGGCGGATGATTTTATCAGAGACGAAGTTACACTATTTGAAGAAGATGGAGAAGAAATGAAAATAATATTTACTGAGATCGAGAACTCCATAGCAGATATTTTTGCACGAACTGCTTTTAAACATGAAAATTATCCTTCAAATGAGATATCAACCAATGCCAGGATGAGTAAAATTAAGGACAAAAATGATATCAATCAATCAAAAGGTAGAAAATCATTTAATTTGGACGATTTGAATGACACTTTGGAGAAAGTTTGCAATTGGATGATATCGATGGCAAATATTTCAATACCAAAAGAAACATTAGAAGCATCAAAATATAAACACTTTAAAGAAGAAATATTGCGAGAAATTCAAAATATACTAATAGATGTCATTTTGTATAGCAATTTAATATCTTTGGACATGGATCTATCTCAAAAAGAAAGCATATTGAAGGAATTTTTGGATAAAGCTTATGATATATATAACGACAGAAGCAAATTATATAGCTGGGAA
The DNA here is from genome assembly GCA_900128395.1 of Stramenopiles sp. TOSAG23-2. Classification (NCBI taxonomy): domain Eukaryota; species Stramenopiles sp. TOSAG23-2. The sequence goes on from LT649642.1 coordinate 10,181, forward strand.
AAAATTGAATTTAAATTAGCAATAGCAAGAAATGGTACAACATCAAAGGAAATGTATGTAGTAAGATTGTATGTTGTCGACAAATCAAAGGGAAAATATGATACAAAACGCAGGCAACGACATCTGGTTCATGAAACGTTTAAGTATCCAGTTGTTATTCACCATGTCAAAAATTTATTTTACAAATTTGTAGATAAATCCTTGCATGAACTATGCACAAAATCACAAGTGAAGATCACGAACCGTGATTTTATGGATGTGAAGCAACGTCGTTTGGGACGGCAACGCGTTCATAGCCGACGGATCATGAAACATTTTGGCACTTCAATGGAACTTTTGCCATCAGAAATAAGCAGAAACCCATCAGAGGTAAGAAGTGTAAGTTTAACAAATGAAGAAGATCTATCAGATGCATTTGCAACGAAAGATGATGATGATGATGATCTCGGCGATACAGATGAAATGAATTTTGATTACGTCAAGCCTAGATGGCGAGTTGTTTGTCGAGAAAAGTTGGAGAATGTTAGAAAAGAAAGAGATGAGCATCATATGTGGATGGATAATATCAAATTTCGTGATAGCATCTTGAAAGCTCAAGAAACTATACAAAAGAAGTTTCAAGAAGAACAAAGGTTGGATAAAAAATTAGTGAAATGGCGTCGTCGACTCGTAGAAACAGTCAATCAATTTATTACAGACGTGGTAGATCCAGCTTTATCTAGTGGCTTGGGACATATATTATGTCGAGCTACCTGCAGGCCAGATTTATTGACAGAATATGACAAAGCTCGCTTTGGTGCAGATGGCTTTATTAATGACAGTGATGCGGAAAAAATGCTTCAAAAAGTATTCAGTAAAAAAATATATAATAGTAATTACAGAAGTATATATCGTGTTGGGCGAAACGATCTAATCAATATTTTAGAAGCAGCACCAGTTGTAAAACAATGGAAAATTGTTTTTTATCCAAAAATTTTAAAGATATTGAATGCATTGTTGGTCCAAGCATGTAAATTTGATCAAGGGCCACACGAAGTCGCAAGATCAATTGTGAAAAAGCTTCTTCGAAAAGGTGCTGATCCTAATTCCACTGATGCAAATGGAAACACGGCATTATTTCTTGCATCAAATTACCACCCTATACATAAAACTGATATATGTTCGTTATTGATCAAAGCTGGTGGCGCTGTAAACGTGTCTATTTTATCAAATTTCATTGATAATCTCTCACGTGTATCTGGTCAAATGGATAGAAAGGAAAAAAATGAAAAAAAATCAAATGATATCAAAAATCATTTGAAATATGTTGTTTTCTATGGTGCATATTACGGAACCTTAACTGAAAATGTATTAGCATATATGAATTCTATTTCGCTAACAGATCGATATGGAAATATCTCACACAATCTCTTAAGCGACATTCAATCTGTACCTGATGAGCGGAATTTCTTGCCAATGCATTACGCGGCAATGCATGGCAACGTTGAGGTCATTGATTTATTATATTGCTACGGCGGTAAAGATTGCATTAATAAACAATTCGATGTGAACATCACAAAGATGGTAAATGGCAAGAAAGTATTCCAAGTGTTCCATAGTAAACCAACAAGCATCGCAAAATTATTGGAGGAGAGCAATCAAGTAAAGACAGCATATGGATTTACACCATTAGCATTAGCAGTTCAAAATAACCACCCAAATGCTGTGCAAAAGTTATTGTCGTTGGGGTAAGTATCAGATTCTATTTCTTGAAATTTCTTGAAAATACTTTTTTGTTAACTTTTAAAAATTTTCACATTATATATTATTATTCGTTTAGGGCTAAACCATTTCCATTTGACAACGAGACAGATTTTCAAACAGCAAAAGATAATTATTTATGCCCATACTGGCTTGCTCTTGGCCTTTTTCGTGCTACTGAAGATCCTGCTTCTAGATACGATCCTAGTGTTAATACGCTAAACAAAACGCTAGTTATATTGAAGCACCCGAAGGATACTCCAACAACACACTTCCAAAAGGTCATTGCAGAAGTAAAATTAATGGATATAAATAAGCAAGTATTGAGAAGAAAGATGGAGGAATTACATGGAGATTCAATTGAAGACGATGCAACGGAAAATATAGATGCAGAGGCATTGTATAGTATAACGGAAGCTTTAACGAAACAAGCTGATAAAAATCGTAGAAATTCCAACGTCGATAGTCCAAGTCGCGTTTCAACAAGAAAACGAAATAAATCAGTGTTGGTTAAGGCCATAAAGCATGATTTTGTACATTCTTCTACTGATCAAGAGATGCGTGATAAGCAATTGCAAATGCTTGTAGTGAAAAAAATTAGGTCTAATTACATAGAAAGACGTGGAAAAGATTGTGAAAAATGGCGAGACACGCCTTTATTTACATTCGGTGATAATTTAAAAGCATTGAAAGTTGATAATAAAGCAAAAGATCGTCTTATAGAGTTTATGGACACGGATTTAAACGAGACCACAACAAAATTAAATTCTAGCAATTTAGATATTATTGAGAAAGAGAAACGAAAAGAGATTTTGAATATTATGAATAGTCATTACAAAGTGAAAAGTATGTTATATAAATATGGAGCAAGGCAATTTGCCTGGCCTTGTTTTGTCTACATTTTATTATTAGTTTTTTGCATCTATACAGTGCCAAGTTTTTTCTGGGAGAGTGACTATGCTTTTGAAGTAAATTCGCTCATAATTACTCAGTTACGCAAGGATTTAATACCATTAAAAGATGAAGATACTGGTGTTTTTGGAGCTCCAAGGGGATTCTTAAACATTGGCAAATTAGGACCTTGGATATCAGAATCAATGTTAAAAACTCATTTGCCTTATTTGCACGAAAACGGCAAGCTTCAACAAATTGGTAATATCAAAATATGTTCATTATTATCTAGAGGATGGAAAGTTTGGAATGATAAATCTGACGTTACACGTCGATCCTATAATGAAAGGGATTGGGACATTCACGAGGGCTTTTCCAACGCCAAAAATATTACATTAAGTGATGTGAATGATGTGAATGGAACCGATACCGATGTATGCAAGCCAATACTTCAAAAAGGAGAATTCCAAGAGTATTGCTTTGAGATTTGGAACGGAACATCACAAGATTTACAACTCGTTGATAGGCTACTTGGAAGCAATACTACTCAAAGTTTATGCCCAGAATTTAAAAAATATATACTGAGAACAAGGATATATTTGCATTTTTACTCGAAACAAGCAAACTTGCTAAGCCAAATACAACAGGTGTTTTCAGTAGAACCTACTGGTATAATTACTAGTCAATTTAAAGCGGAAAGTATTAAAGAAGAAACATGGGATTTTGGTTACGGCATAACAGTGGTGGTTCATTTTATAATGGAATGTATTTTTTGTGTATATTTAATCGGTGAACTAATTGGAATGATTAAAGCATTGGTAGTAGCGGGAAAATATACAGAAATGCTCATTAGGCAGAAGTATAAAATAGCTGGTCGAGCTGCTTTACTACATACTTACGAGGAAGAAAGAAAATTCCATGATCGAGGAGATTTACCAGTCAAGACACCAACTTGTTGCAACATAATTCCTATCCCGTGTAAATTGAGCCAAAGAGTTTATAGTGTTTACTGGATTAGAAATGGAGTAAATATCAATGTTCTGAAATCAATTGTATCGTCTCCAAACGAAGATTATGAAAGTTTAACCCTTAGCCAATCAATTATTGTTGTTTCTGGCTTATTATTAGTTATATTTTACGTGTTTTTAGCTAGCATGAAGGGAGCATTACAGTTTATGGATGGGAACTTCGAACGTGTAAACGTAAAAGCTGTCCAGGATATTTTTCAGATTGCTGGTATTGTAAGGACTTTAACGACAATATTGCTGTACACGTTATGGTTTCGTTTATTTGATGTTCTAAAGCAAGATCCACGACTTGGTCCATTTGTTAGAGCAATTTTTAAAACCATTGTCTCGTTTGAGGTTATTATGTTTTTTGTTCTTTTTCTCCTCGGAGTAGTGCCAGCTATGTTGTCCATGCATTTGTTCCTTGGAGGTAGGGTAAAACATCTTAGTACAATTTATAAAACATTTCGCACTATGTTGATGTTTGGTATTGTTGGAGAACATGAACAGCCTGATTTTTGGATGCATGGACCGTTGCCTGATAGTCATTTTGTACTCTTAGCTTTATTTCTTATACTGGTAGTTTTAGTATTGATGAATTTGTTGATTGCGATTGTAACAGATGTGTGGCAAGCGTATGATAGACAGAAAATTTACATCAAGGCAGTCAATGATGAAATAAGAGAAGCTGTTAGTAACCATGTAGAAGGTATTGATTATGGAAAGACCAGTACAAAAATTATTAGAAAGGTCGAAAGTTGGCAAAAGTTAAACAAATCGGAAAGCGGGAGCTTTCTTATGAGAAAGTAGAGAGTTATGATATCATAAGATTTTTATGGAACGCGTTTTGTATCATCAATATATTTTACTCTCCCTATGAATACGTTTTTTTTTGAAATTTTTTAAAAAATTTCGATTTTTTTTCAGCTTGGATCTCTTTTTCATCCTTTAGTTCAACTTTCTTTTCTTCCGTTTCATCCGTTCCTTTCACTTCATTTTCATCATCACCTTCCTTTTTTTCTTTGCCCGGCTTTTTAAAACTTGGATCGATACGATATCTACTACTACGTTGTAATTTTTTAACATTTGATTTTGGTCTAGTTTGTGATGTTTCATCATCGATTTTTTCTTTTATCGGATATTGAATAAGACTATCAGATTCGTTGTCATCAATATATTTTTTCTTCGATTTTTTACGAATGACTTTTGTAAAAGCATGTGATGACATCTTGTTTTTAATTCAAATTTTGAAATGTTATATATTTTGTTAAATTCTATACGCGCGCTTCAAACGTAGTATTGTAAAAATAACAAAAAAAAACAAAAAAATAATGTCGTATATGTGAATAATATAATAATAAACAAACGACAACAATGAAAATGGTATGTGTGTAACAAAAGGACAATTTTTGTATATCTCTATATATGTTGTGAATATGTACGTGCGTATCGTTGATGAAAAATGGTTTTATATATGTGTGTACTGTTCTTTTTAGTTTTACTACTCTTTTTCTAAATTATGTTTTTTATATATATACAGTGTATTAATATGTACAAATGTGTTCAAGAGTAATAAAATTTGAGTCGTATTATATTTACCTGCTATAGAATTCATAAAATAATTACTCGAAAATCGATATAAAAATCGAATCGTGATATATTACATTATTTCCTTAATAAATTGTAAAAATAAATTATTTATAATATAAATAGTTAAAGGTTTATTCTATTTTAAGTATATTTAATATTATCTATCTACACTCTTTTAGAACGATATAGTATTGTCTTTATCATTCCTTACCCTCATTTTACTAGGTACAATATAATATGATTAAAGTATAATTTAATAGTAGTGTTCATATTTTGAAGCAGAGTTCACCGAATATTGAATAATATATATACTATTATCCCATATCTTCTCAATTTACAAAACGCAATACAAATCGTTATTCTTCATCAAGTAAATCATAATAATAAAATGTATACATTACGTGTTATGAGTAGGAAAAACACAATGGTATCATCGATAAATGCTGTATCATCATCATTATCATCAATAAAAGTAATAGTAGTAGCAGTAGTAGTATTTTTTATAATAAGTATTACAACGTGCCATGGTGAAAATATTAAAATAATGGTAAATAGTGCACCACCACCATGGAAACAAGATCGATTTGCAATTTCTTTTTGGGTTGATCCAATGGTCCCTCCAGATCGTTTTGATGTGGAGTATAAACGTATAGCAGAGGCAAATTTTACGGTATTGTTAGGTGGATTTGGTGCTAACAACCCAACTACGGTGACACAACAAATAGCAGCAGCAACGAAAAATGATTTAAAAGCCGTTCCCAATATTTGTGACGGTGCATGTGTTAATATATCTGGTGCTTGGGGATTTCAAATTGCGGATGAACCTGATGTGAGTAAATTTAATAGCATTGCAAAGTTAGTGGCAGATGCAAAAGCAGTTGGTCAAATGGCCTTTGTAAATTTGCTACCAAATTATGCTGAGCCAAAGCAGCTTGGCGCTGATACCTACAAGGATTATCTTGCAACATTTATGGAAAAAGTAAAACCAAATATGCTAAGCGTTGATCATTATCCAGATTTTGATGAATCCACATCAAAAGGAAATAATAAGACGAAAAAAGGCTATATATTAAATCTTTTAGCACTGCGAGAAACATCACTTTCTGTCAAACCAAATATACCCTTTTGGAACTTTTTCAACGCTATGCCGTATAATCAAGTATCACAATATGATATTTCAGAAGCGGAACTGCGATGGCAAGCATATACATCTTTGGCAATCGGTTCAAAAGGGGTTTTATATTTTTGCTATTGGACTCCACCAGGTGCAGGTTTTTCCCGAGGACAAGCTATTATGACACCAACCCCTGGTAATATTCCAAATATTGCCGATCAATCTCCAGGATATAAATATCCAATGGTACAGCGTATTAATTCAAAATTACGAGTGTTTGGAAATTGGCTACTTGAAAAAGTATCATCTAGTGTAGTTCAAGTTTCTGGCAGTGGGACAACGTTTTTAAAACATTTACGATGGACTTCAATTAATGGTAGTGCTACTGGTCCAAATTCTGAGTTTATGCTTGGTTGTTATGATAATAATAATACCATTGTATTAGTAAATCAGGATAGTAATCACCCAGCATTAGCGACAGTTGGTATAGATGATGAAAATAATAATGGCAGAACAGCGATGATGGAATTGGATGCAAAGTCTGGTATACTTGTTCCACCTCGAGATGATTCACCTTTTTTATCTGGATTTCAAATTGCATTACTTCCTGGTGATGCAAGGCTTTTTACGTGGGTATAAATATCTCTCAATAATATGAGATTTAATATTGAGATATATTCGGTATTTGTCAGTGATTAAAAATGTTCGTATTGAAAAGAGTGTAGATCTAAGAGATTGTGTGTGCTTGTGTGTAACGAAGTATTAAATATTTACTCCTCTCCCGTATACGAACATGAGATTCTGTAAAAAAACATTTGTATAAAATAAGTACGAGTACATATATATATATGAGAAAAATATAAAATATATATAATATGCGAAACAAAAATTAAATTGGCTTAAAGCACAATGGGTCAACGAAACTTGTAGAAATCTAC
>LT649643.1:0-17449 GCA_900128395.1 Stramenopiles sp. TOSAG23-2
TTAATGACAGTAGCCAATGGTATGTACCTATTAAATAAATATAATATAGTAATACGATTATAATGCTATGTACTGTATATACCTCCATAGCAGGTGAATACGATGGACCACCTTTTTGCACCCCAATAGGGAAGAGGAGACGACTAAAGATGAATGTGTGCTGGTGTGCCAATGGTGTGGGATAATAAAAGAAGAAAACGAAAGGTGCCACGAGGAGGTTAAGGTGTGCTGCGACTCACTTTAAGGGAAACGGAGCGCGAGAGATTTGGACCTGCAATAATATCTAATGAAATTAATAAAAGGGATATATATATTATAATAAATAAACAACGCGGGAGGATGTGATGATAAAAATAAAAAATGATAGATACTAAATAATAATAAAAAATGATAGATACAATAATGGAGGTTAAAGAATAAAATATATTAGACAACCTGATATATATATATATATTATTTTAAACATCAACACAATACTTGTTGGGGATAATAATACATGAAATCAACAATAAGAACATCATGGCGAACAAATTGAATCGACAAGGATATATTGCACCAGATTTAAAATCACCAACTGTATTTGTATTTCGTGGTTTTGCGCCTGACTCATATGCAGGTGATGATCATTGGTATCAAACATTAATACCAGCAAGGGTAAAAAAAGAAGCAGGGTTTATTCGAACTATTGATTATAAGATATCTAATGTTGCTACTCATATTGGACCTAGACAAGCAAAAACTGAAGATGGTGAAATACCTGGTGCATTTAATGGTGTAATACAAGCATATAAACATGGTGATATCATGGCTTTAACTGAGCATGGTCATAATGTTCATGCATATAATTGCTTTATACCCACACCAATAGAACATTTTGAAGCACTTTCTTGGCTTGCATTACCTTTGAATATTTCTCAAATTTTTGTACAAATCTCTCATCCCGATCGTATTGTAAATCCTAATATCGACCGTCCTTTGTTACAAACATATTTAGATCAACAGTTGGCAAGAATGAAAAATATTGGTGGTAACGATGATATGTTTGCAAGAGAGTTTATTGATACCACACGTAATTGGCCGATATATTGGTTAAACGATAGAGAAATTCCAAGACGGCCTTGGGTTCATATTGAAAAAGCAAATCCAAAAGAAAGTGGTGGTACGCAATTAAGATACAATGATGGAATATTAAGAAGTCATCCTTCACCACCATACAATACATTTGCATTGAGAAAATTATCTGTGGAATATTCCACATTAGTAGCAACTGTAAAATATGGAAATAATAATAGTAATTCTAATAGTAAAGAACGTCCAAAGCAATTAAATCAAAATAGTGATTGGACTGGGCAAAAATTAAAATCAGCTTCTGTGAAACATTTCATGTTTGGTTTTGGTAGTTTAATGAATACAAAAAGTAGGACAAGTAGCGATCCAACAGCAATATCAGTTGTACCAGTACGTATTAGTAGCGAAGTTGGATATTCACGTGCATGGAATTTTCAGCATCCAACAGCAAAAATTACAGCATTGGGTTTAAAAAAATGCCAAACGGGGGAAACTGCATGTACTATCAACGGTGTATGTTCACCAATCATAACAAATAATAGCGATGACAATGATGGTGGTGAAGCAACATTACCCAAAGAAATTTTAGAACGTGAAGTTGGATATACCCCCGTATCTATTCCATCTAAATTTTGTAAGCCATTATCATATGCTCGATTGCCTGAAAATAGTTATGTTTGGATGTTTGTACCAGATGGGCCAATTGGTAAGCCTGGCATCAACTTAAAAATGGCTTCGCATACACATCCAATTTTACAAACATATGTAGATATTTGTATCTTGGGTTGCTTAGAATTTAGTAAAGAATTTGCAATTGAATTTATACATACAACTGTTGGATGGGATTCACCATGGTTAAATGATCGTGAAGTACCAAGAAGACCTTGGATACACCAACCACAATTTCGATTGATAGATAATTTATTAGCAGAAGAAATTCCGGAACAATTTGCCAAAAGGATGTTGCCAGAAGAATATGGGGCAAAGTTAATTATGTTGAAAGAAGCGGAAGAGAAACGCCATCGTGATAGTATGACGAAGATGAATTTGGATGATGATGATCATATCAATGAACAAGCGCATTCAAATGAAATTCATTATTGAAAAAAAAAAGCGTGTTGTGTTTTGTATGAGAGGGAAGGAGAGTGTGCTATTATGTGCCTGTTAATGTTTAGCACTCTCTTAATATAAATAAAATATTATTTTTGGGTGTGTGTAAAAATATGATATTTTTACGTATACGACAAAATACAATATTCGTACCTCGGTTTACATGTTTTTTTTTTAATCTCTATCGAACATAGCCGAAGTAAAGGAGCTCGCAGCTTCTAATTGGATTTCTACACTACATGTAAGAGATATACAAACTGCGATTATAAAAACTTGCGCGCTTATAATAATCGTTTTTGCTTTAAAATGTGCATTTGGTGAGTCGTACGTATAAATTGTACCCCGGCGGTACAATTTATTCTCCGCCTTCCAATGATGTTCGTTTTTCATCAACTGCTACGAGTATCATAGTTGATACCATCTATTTACCTTCTTTGGTATTCTCTATTATGGATATATCCAACACACTAGTGTGAGATACGTCTAGAGATTATTTCAATATTATTGCCATGCATATTCTTTTTGAAGAGTAGGAATTGTTATGAGTTTAAAATTAAAAAATACGAGTGTACGTTAATGCGTATAAACTTAAATATATTTTATTTTAGAGAGATCATTTTTTTATAAAATCTAAAATCATCATCATATATTAATATATACGAGTACGAATTATTTGTATCATATGATAAAATGCATTTTATCCCCAAGTTTGCTCTTGACGACTGGACAAAGGTTTTCATGTGGTACATCATATATATCATAATACATATCATATGATATCTGATGTATGTTATATATATGTTCTACCCCCCCTTCTACATATGATATATATAGCAAATATATTATTGATACATTTCAAATGTTTTACCAATTGCATGTACTTCAAATCCAATATCTATTAATTTTTTATGATCCAAAATATTTCTTCCATCAAAAATGAATGCTGGTTTTAGCATGCCATCATATAATTTTTGATAATCATAATTTTTAAATTCATCCCATTCCGTCATGACTGCAATTGCATGTGCCCCTTTTGCAGCTTCATATGGATCATTGTTGATTTTAATCAACGATTTTAATTCTGGCATTGTTTTTTCATTAAGACCTAAGGTATAATGAAATTCCAAAAACATATCCTCTTCCGTTACTTTTGGATCTGAAACATTAATCTTTGCACGTTCTTCCAATAAGTATTTACATACATATGCAGCTGCAGTTTCACGCGTATCACCTGTATCTTTTTTAAATGCAAAACCAAACATTGCAATTTGTTTGCCAGTAATACTATTAAACATAGAACGTACCATTTTCTTTGCAAACCGTTCTTTTTGGTAATCATTCATTGTAATTACACTACGCCAATATGCTGCAACTTCTGGCAAACCAAAACTTTCGCATAAATATACTAAATTAAGAATATCTTTTTGAAAACAACTTCCGCCAAAACCGACACTTGCTCTTAAAAATGCAGATCCAATACGACGATCTGTACCAACAGCACGTGCAACTTCATTCACATCCGCTTTTGTAGCTTCACACAATGCACTAATAGAATTAATACTACTAATACGTTGTGCTAAATATGCATTTGCAACTAATTTTGATAATTCAGATGACCAAACGTTGGTTGTAAGAATTTTATCTCTTGGAACCCATTGAGCATACACTTCAACTAACAATGCAATTGCTGCTAAACCATCTTCGTTTTGATCACCACCGATCAATACACGGGATGGATCTTCCAAATCTCTAACTGCAGTACCTTCAGCAAGGAACTCAGGATTAGATAATACTTGAAATTTCACATTTTTTGAGTTTGCTAATAAAACACGTTTTAATGCTGATGCAGTTTCAACTGGCACAGTACTTTTTTCAACAATAATTTTTGAATCTTTTGCACACTTTGCAATGGTACGAGCGCATAATTCGATATTTTTCACATTCGATGCAGAACCAGAACCAATACCATATGTTTTTGTTGGTGTATTTACAGCAACAAAAATAATATCAGCTTGTGCAATTTCCCCTTCAACGTCAGTACTGAAAAATAAATTTTTACCACGTACGGACTCTACAATTTCTTGCAAGCCAGGCTCGTAAATTGGCAAGTCTGAACTATTCCATTGATCAATTCTAGGTTGAGAAATGTCAACAACGCATACGCGTACCTGTGGGCAATGTTCAGCTAAAATGGTCATCGTTGGTCCACCAACATATCCAGCACCAATACAGCATATTTTTAAACCGTCTAAACTTTTCGTAAAGGAGGCCATAATTATTTAATTAATCTCTAAAGTTAGTTAGTTAATGTTATATAATTCTATCAAATATATACTAATCCCTCTATTTAAGTATAGTTCTTGTAAACCCTATTTTAAAGGCTATTTAGTATACTAATCCCTCTATTTAAGTATAGTTCTTGTAAACCCTATTTTAAAGGCTATTTAGTATACTAATCCCTCTATTTAAGTATAGTTCTTGTAAACCCTATTTTAAAGGCTATTTAGTATACTAATCCCTCTATTTAAGTATAGTTCTTGTAAACCCTATTTTAAAGGCTATTTAGTATACAATTTTGGTACAATATATTTTGTCGGTAATTTGATAAATCGAAGTTAGTTATTGATTTTTCGGGCTTTCAAACATCGCAGCAGCGCAGCCCTGATGAAATACGGCGAAGAATCCACCATCGAGAATCGGTTGCGGTTAGAAAAAAATACATTCTTAAAACTATATATATCGTGTTGTTCGTGACATAATTGTTTGTTTTACATTTAATGAAGAGAAAAGATAAACAAATATTACAACCACCACGATCACCACTTCGACCATCATGGGAAAGAAAAAAAAAGGTGGGAAGAAAAAAAAAGGAAAGAAAAAAGACATAGTTAAAAGTGCATCGGAAAGTGAAAGTGACCATCTTGAACAACCAAAATTACCGTCCCAACGTATAACGTCTCCTGGCTGCACGTGCTTCCAAAATATTACATTAAATAAAGGAAAATATGTCGTGAAAACATGTGCATTGCATTGGCCTTTAGAATTTGATAAAACAGAGGAACGACCGACTATATATGAAACAATTGATGAAATGCAAAAAAACGATGTTGAGGATGTAGATGAATTAATACCTGAAAAATTAAACCCTGTTACCATACCATATGATATTGCAAATGAAATGGTTGAACAATATAGTATGTTATTAATACGGTTAGAGGAACGAAATGGAAATACGGATGATATAGCTGAAATTTTTGTTAGGCGTGCGACGTTATATAGCTGCATGGGAAAGCATGATCAAGCATATGCCGATGCAAAAAAAGCGGTTAGCTTACGCCCGTCATATACACCTGCATCATTCCGTGCCGGACATGCCGCTTTTAAATCAGGCAAGTTTGTCGAATCTATACAAATGTTTCAACATGGTTTAAAATTATCAAATGAAAATATATATTTAAATCGTGCATATAAATGTGCTATAAAAGCTGGTTTAAAGGATTTAAAAGTTAAAGATATGCCTGAATATATGGGTGAAATAAAATCATATAATGAATATATTGAATGGCAACGTGAATATCAAATTGTAAAAGATGAAATAGAAGCAGAAATTGCTGCTGGTAAAGAACCATCAAAGACATTACCAATCAAACCAAGTAAATTTAATATTAATGGGTATGAAACTTTAATAGACACATTAATAAAAGAAAAACAAAAAGATGAGGAAAGCCTTCAAATACCAGAAATTCCAGAAGATAGAGTGGAAGAAGTAGTAGTAGAAGATGTGAAAGTTGATGATAATGCGGGTAAATAATGTTTTAAAAAAATATTTATATATATCCACCCATAGCGCCCATCATCTTTTGCATTGCTGCCATATCCATTCCTCCAGCACCACCACCACCACCCATCGCTTGCATCATCTTTTGCGGATCCATGCCACCCATTTGTTTCATCATTTGTTGTAAATTTCCCATGCCACCCATTTGTTGTATCATTTTTGGATCTAACATACCTTGCATTTGTCTCATCATTTGGTCTGGATTACGCATCATTTGTTGTTGCATTGCACCATCGTTGCTCATCAATTTGCTCTTCCCCATTTTTCCTACCATTTTTTCAAATTGTTTATGGCATTTTAACAAATGTTGAACAAACAATTCACTTTGCCCTGCACCTCTTGCCACACGTTTAATGCGTGTCTCCGTCAATTTCACTTTACTATCTAACTCATCATCCGTCATACTATCCATCACTGTTAAGAAATATTCTACATTTTTAGTTCCATCCTTCGCAGCACCTTGTGGCATGACATTTGCAAGCCCTGGAATCATTCCCATGATACTTCCAATGTTTCCCATCCCTAAAATCGTTTGGAATTGATCGTACATATCTCGTAATGTAAAAACACCTTTTTTGAATTTATCCATCATCTCCGGTGCTTTTTCCAACATACCACTTTCTTGAAATTTATTTAACAATCCGCCAATATCACCCATGCCTAACATTCTACGTACGAAACTTTCAGCATTAAAGGTTTCAAAATCATCAAAATGTTCCCCAGTACCTATAAATGTAATAGGACTTTCTGTTGCAGCGACTGCACTCAATGCACCACCACCATGCGCATGACCATCTAATTTCGTCACGATCACGCTACCAACACTGACAGTATCTTTAAATGCTTTTGCTTGGTCATATACAGATTTACCGATGGATGAATCCATCACAAAAATTACTTCATCGGGATTAACAGCTTGGTTCACTTCCTCCATCTCCGTAAATAAATCAGCCTCTTGCTTATGCCTACCACTAGTATCTACTATAATTAATTCATACTTCTCTTTTCTAAATTGTGCTACACCATCACGTGCAATTTTTACTGGGTCACTTTCAACGTAACTACCATAAAATGGCACACGGACACGCGTTGCATTTTGTTTCAATTGATCAAACGCACCGGCACGAAATGTGTCTGCACAAACCATACAAGTTCTCCAACCTTTTTTATTGTAATAATTTGCATATTTTGCAATAGATGTTGTTTTACCACTACCTTGCAAACCGACAAACATCACTACATTGCATTTCCCACGTTTCAATCTGTACGGTTCTTTTTCAGGATTGATCATTCGAACTAATTCTTTAAAAACAGCTTCCTGAATCATTTTTTGTTTATTAGTACCAGCTGCTAATTCTTCCATAGATACAATATTTTTAATATTTGTACGTATTTCTTTAATAACTTGTAAACTAACATCGGCATCCATCAATGCTCTACTAATTTCATTCAATAATTGTTTCAATACTTTCTCATCGATGTTGGTTTTACTATTCAAACCGCGCAATGCGGTGGATATTTTACGCCCTAATTCTGCTAATACCATGTTTTATATATGTATTTAAGTTGTATATATATATATATATATATATATTGAACTATAATGATATTGCAATTATATATATATTACTACTAATAATAATACCAATTTTGTTTCAAATACGAAATTTATTAATACCATGTTTTATATATGTATTTAAGTTGTATATATATATATATATATATATATTGAACTATAATGATATTGTAATTATATATATATTACTACTACTAATAATAAATAATAATAATAAATGATAACCAAATTTGTTTCAAATACAAAATTTGTGTTTGTTCTTTCACAGTGTATAAATGTGTGTGTGTGTGTGTGTGCCAATCAATTATGTAAAACCAACCCTAAATAGATGACATATATATATATAGAGAGAGAGAGAGGGATAAAGAAATTTGCAAATGTTCTTTTCTTTCGTCCCATACCATATCTCACTTTCCTATGTATAAAATTAATAAATTGGTGTTGTTTGCCATTCATTTTCTTCCTTTTCCTTTGTTGTTGGTGTGGTGGATTTCGCGATTTCGCAATCATTTCGTGAAATAGCTAATCCTATCTCCATCGTAAACTATATCTTATAGGAAATGATGTATACAATACGAATATAGCGTTTAAGTACAATAGTCCTCTTCTTTCATCTTTATTTCACTTATTATTATGTCCAGGAAATATCCTTTATACTAATACCAGTTTTCACATAATGCTGGAGAATCAATATGAGTATTTTGGTATTCTAATGTCCCTTTTAAGTATAATTTTTTGTCATTTGATATACTTCTATGCACGTAGATTGAAGTTTGCGTGTTGTTTGTCGTTAAGAAATATCCAAAAAAATCCAACATTATAGTATGGATTAGGAGATAAGCAAAGATGTGTTATAGTGTTTAAATAATTGAGAGAGCAGTTGACAGTTATATACGTGTGTACAAACGTCTTTTTATCGTTTTTTATTCTCATTATATAATTACCGTGTTCCGTCGTGTGCTTGTCAGGTAAGAAATGAATTATTGTTGAAACATTTTCTTAAAGACAGATAGATGAGTGTGCTGTTTAGCAAATATATTTCAGCATTATATCGATAGGTCTTATACTTTATGTACCAGGAAAAAAGAAAACAAGGTAAATGAATATTATTCTTTTATTTTTCAAATATATTATTTAAAAATAAAAATGAAGAATTTTCTCACAAAATTAAAATATTTTATATACCTGGTAAATATATAAAAAAGTTAAAAAAAAATGCAGTTTTTCGTAAAAAATAAAAAGACGCGAGAGAGAATATGAAAATAAAAAAGAGAGCGCGTGTTTTTATTTAAAAAATTTATTCTGTGTAAAGCTTTTTTTTGTTAATTTTATATACGTACGCTCCCAGGGGTAATTTTTTAATTTTAATTATACCCAGTTCGTACACACGAAAAAAGTGGCATTAACAAAAAAACCCTTCTTCCTTGTATCATACGTATAATATATAAACACCCCACTGGAGAGTGTTGTTGCGAAACGTTTATCGTATTTACTAGTATCGTTCAATTCCTGCTGCTGGTAATGTTGCCAACCATCCTAAAATTATTTTTTTAATCACTTGAAAATCTATTGAATTTTTCTCCCCATCTGCAGATCCAACACCCGCAATACTACCAATTAAAACCGAAGTTGTGGAAATCGGTAAACCAAGTGCTGTACATATCAAAACAGCAAGTGATGCACCATATTGTGCAGCAAATCCTTTACTAAATGTCAATTTCGTAATTTTTTTCCCAACCGTTTCCATGACTCGCTTACCAAATGCAGCTAATCCAATAACAATGCCAATACCTCCACAAAATGTAACAATTACAGGAGTTTCAGCATCTCCATCCATCGAACCATATATATATATATGCAACGAAGCGCTAAATGGGCCAATTGCATTTCCAACATCGTTACCACCATGTGCAAATGCAACACAACATGCTGTCATAATCATTGGTAAGACGAAATAATTTTCAGCTGGTGAAGAAGAATTTTCCCTTCTTGTATTAGTAGAACCATTTGTTATTGATGGAAGAATCGTGGAAGCAGTTTCCATTGTTGTTGTTGTTGATGATGATGATGATGATGATGATGCTGATGATGATGGAGAAAGTGCTTCAATCATAAAATTTTTATTGCCATCATTTTCTACTAATGAAACCATTTTCGATGAATGATCATTTACTGGATTCATCGTTTCAAACCCACCACTACTACTACTACTGCTTCCATCATTTAATACCCCGGAGTAAGATATACCATTATTAATATAATTGTTTTTCTCCATATATGGTAAAATTAATTTATTAAATAACAAAAATGAAACTAGCCCTAACAAGACAAATAGACCAAATAAACCCCATCCATTTTCAATACGTATTGCTTTTGGACCAGCCATGAAAATGAACAAACCTAAGGTTGCAATAGTTATCGCATTTAAATATGGTGAAACAATTGCAGCTAACTTGAAACTTGATGATTTTGAAATGATTTGTTTATCTAAAAAGTAATAGACACTGTATGAAATTATAAAACCAGCTAAAGGTGATAAAACCCATGATAATGCTGTTAATCCAACCTCAACCCAATTGACGGAATAAACACCATCTTGTGCGATACCAATAAATACCAAGGAACCGATAATTGCATGTGTTGATGATACTGGTAAGGAAAAATAGGTTGCTAATGAATTCCAACATGCTGATCCAAACAACGCAGCAAACATAGCATATGAATATTGTACTGTAGTAAATTGATCAATTGTTAAAAATTTTTCACCTAATGAACTTGATGTTTTTCCACCAACTAAAGTAGCACCTAATAGTTCTGAAATTCCACCTAAAACAATTGCCGTACGCAATGATATTGCACCAGATCCAACAGATGTACCCAATGCATTTGCAACGTCATTTGCACCAACAGAAATAATATAACATAATCCTATAATACCACCTAAAATTAATGGTGGTAAATATTCGTCCGATGAATTGGTAGATGCCATCAATATATATTACTATACTCGATCAAGCGATTGGGGAACAAAAGATCTTTCCTCTTTTAATATATTATATGAATAGATTGTGCAAATTAATCTTCATTCACACACACAAAAAGATATTTCCTTTCCTTCTTTCAATATATTATAAATCTATTTTATAGATTGTGGGCAAATAATTACACATCTATAATCTACACAAAACAAGAAGATTCATCATTCCGGGCGGGCATTTTTTTCCAGAGGCATTATTCAGTTTTTCATGGGAAGGCAATTATTTTTTTATTGACTTTTTCTTGCCATTGTGTGTCCCTATAAAAATAACTTTATGTACCAATAGATCTACAATCATTTTATATTCATCATTCCGGGCGGGCATTTTTTTCCAGAGGCATTATTCAGTTTTTCATGGGTAGGCAATTATTTTTTTATTGACTTTTTTTTCGATAGTGTGTCCATATAAAAATAACTTTATGTACCAATAGATCTACAATCATTTTAAAAACTTAATCATACAGTGAATATATCCAGATTCGGGTACGTAAACGCTATGTTCGTGTAGTTTAAGATGGAGATATGGAAGAAGAGGAATGTTGTACTTAAACGCTATATTCGTATTGTATACGCCATTTCCTATGAGATATAAGTTTTATACAATGGACAATATGGAGATAATAGATTCTAATTCGATATAATAGATTCTAATTCAAAATCCAAGTCTCCGGCGGCCCCTTGATGAAGTAGAAGGTCTACGCCATGAATTCACACTAAACAATCTTTGTTCTATTTCATACCTTGCAAATTACTAATATTTGAAGCCCGTGCTGGATTTAACACCGTTTGTTCTCTGCCGGAAACTATTGACCCAGCGACATTTCCTTTGTTATTTCTTCTTTCCTGCAATTCAACTTCACTCATGTCCCACGTGTTGCTTCTATACCTTTCATCAGCCAAATGATTGTTACTTTGACCATTTTTCAAATTTGACCATTGTTTCTTTTTTCTTTCCCAGAGCTTATACCCTACACCGCCTAAACAACAACAACAAACGAAAACAAACAACCCAATAACAATTGGTGACAACAATATATTGGCCAGATTATTGTTTCCACTTGTATCTTTATTATTTACCACTACAGCATCTTCATCATTCATGCCTGGTTGTTTTGAATGAGCAACTCTTTGTGCAACTATTTCTCCTTGTCCAATGTCTTCTACGTTGGCTTTTTTTAAACCAGTTTCAGTTACAATAAAAAAATTCAATTTATCTATATAATTACTTGCTTTCGTCTCTGAGAGAATAGTCTGTCCAATTTCTTTATTACCTACATCAATTGAATATACAATTTTAATGCCCGGACCATCAGCAAGCAACCGCCTTCTTTGTCCATAATATGTTTCAATAGAAACAATTTTTATAAAAATTTTATCTATTCCTAACGACAAGGCAAGGGCTTTTGTAACATGTTCTTTTTGATCTGTTACTTCTTGGAGGTTCACGCCAGACAATATAAACGCTTGTTTAATAGTTTCTTTCTCCGCCGCCTCTTGTTTTTTTACTGGACAGTCGCCGTTATCGTATTTACAGGCTTCAACATTACATGCAATATCACATACTTGATTACCAAGTTGGCCGGAGTCACATAAAGGTGCGCATTGGGGTAAACGATTTGTTGCTGGTGGTGGTGAAGGAATTGGGGTATATTTTACACAACGTTTTCCTCGGTACAAATTATTTGTTCCTGGTGGACAAGCTTGACAATAATTGTCATGCGTTGAATTTCCAGATTTCAATAACATCTCGTCCACGCTACAATCCCACTGGGTTTTTTTAGATACACATGCGTTTGAATCTTTCAAATAGTACCCATCGTCACATTCACAAGCGTTATCTTTTGTTTTATCATCAGAATAAATAGTTTTTCCATTTGAACAACTCAACCAATTTTTGGACTTGCATGTAGACATATCTTTGCTACGATAGTAATAGGAAGAGCATTCTCGACATTTTAAATCAACTTCCGAGCTACTGTGCGTGCCTGGAGGGCAGAACCCGCACACATTGTCCGCAGTTAAATTTCCTTTTCTTATTGTTAAATGTGGTGCACATCGAGTCCACCTTTTACATGCACTCATTCCTGCTTTACGATAGTCTCCTCCCCTACTACTATACGAAAACTGACAATCGTGACAAGTTTCATCTCTACCCCACACATCAAAAGCAGAGCGGCCGGGTGGGCA
The DNA here is from genome assembly GCA_900128395.1 of Stramenopiles sp. TOSAG23-2. Classification (NCBI taxonomy): domain Eukaryota; species Stramenopiles sp. TOSAG23-2. Next base: position 12,817 of record LT649643.1, read on the forward strand.
TGATTGGCAAGTAAAATCATTGCCGCCTGTCCCGTGTGTAACAATAGTAGAATTAGGGAAACACGGTTTATGGGCTACACACTCTCCCTTACCATTGCTCCAAAATCCACTTTCACAAATAAATAATTTAGTCGAAACCATTTGCATATTTGTTGTTGTTTCGGTGTAAGATTTAAAACAAAACATAGGGAAAAGTGAGCTTCCAACAGTCGAATTATCAACACGCGCAGTAACATCGTTAGACGTCGAATACCATACATTATTTGCGGGGTTCGATTGCGCATTATTGAAAAAACAATGTTTATGATATCCATACAATCCATATGAAGGTTTATAATTATAGTCATCATACGTAATTGTCTTTGCGTATTGATGCCCAAACAAATTTGATACATAGTCGCATTCATCTTTACTTAACATACAATTGGTTCTACCATCTTTCTTTGTTGGGGTGTGTAAAATGATTAGTTCACTTTTCCCGTTACAGTCACTACTATTTCCCTTACATGGTTTAATCTCCATACCAGGCATTGCCTTTGTACAAATGCCACTTGTTGTACAATTACGGCAACCAACTGGGCAGCAAACTGTGTCTGCATTTTTTTGACATGGAATTTGAACACCACTAAATTTGCACTCGCTACATTTCACTGGGGTACCAACAGGCCTTTTACAGATGCATTTGGGTGAAGGAGCCCCATCCACATATGCGCCGCAATTATTTTCTTTGCTACCATTCTTAACAAACTGATACGAGTATATACTCATTTTTTTTGAGCTTATATATTTTGATTTTACCAAACAACCGCTTGGTTCAACTATTACATCGCTATACCGGCCATCATAATACGACGCGTTGGATAATATTGTTGAATACGCAAATAAACCTTTTGTAGCAACATCACATTCTTCTATACTTGTAATTTGGAAAGGGCAGCTGTACAAATAATGTTGTGCGTGAACGTTGTGTTAGAAATATATTCGTATACAACAAAAATTCCGAGAGACTATATATATAAACTATATTTAAATATGTGGAAAAGAAAAAAACTTACAAACCCCAACTTTGAACATAATACGAATCCATTTGACTGGTGTAATATCCATCCATGACTTCATTGCACCCGTTAACATAGAGCATTGTGTTCCCTTTGGAAAGAGAGAAGTCCCATAAATACCCGTAGCTATTCCGCGGGTAACGCGTCATAGTTTCAAACGATCGTAATGGAGAAGAAGAGCTACACGATTTACATCCTTCCCAAATGCACCCAATAGTATTTGTGGAATTCACATTACATTCTTGCGCAACCGATCTCTTGATAGTAAACAAATTCGTATAACTATGCTTGTATGTAAAATCATAGCATCTTGCACATTTCCTATCGTTATTATTTATATTATCACAAGGGTGACTTCCGTACCTTCCTTCAACACATATTGTGCATGGAATCTGTAAACAAAAACGTTGGAAGTTTTATTGTGTTAGTGGTCTATATATATAAATAAATATTTCAAGTTTGATTTACTTACTGGTTTTGGGTATTGTGTTTCTATTATATTCTTCTTACAAATACAAGTTTGACCATTCGAGTTACACTTGTTGTAAAAATTATATGCAACAAGTTGAGGATCGACTTGATTATTTTGATACAAATGATCATTATTAAAAGAGCAACCTGGTGGATACTGAAGTTGATTTCCAGCCGATACAAGTTCAGCGTCATCACGTACTCCAGTAATTATAGATTTATTTTTTAAATATGTAACAGCATGTTCACATTCCTTAACTGTTTGTATGCCATGTTCGCACTTTTCACCACTAGTACCAGTAGTGTATTGCACAGGTGCCTCAATACATATACACCTTCGGTCATTTGTACAGTCATCAGTCGCCGTATTCTTAAAGAACGCATATGTTTTGTAATATTCATATACATACTGCCCATTTTCGTAATCAGCAGTTGTTCTCCTAACAATATAACAACCCTTTGGAATGTTACCAGAAGGAAATCGGTTAACGTAATTTGGCCCCCAGGCTGCACTTTCTTTGGAATTTACATAACCTGTTTTTATATCTGCACCTATTTGCGCTGCTGCTGTTTTGCATTCCTGCCAAGATGTTATGTAAGTCGTGCATCTACCAGAGTATTTCAATTTGTACGTCTTTGTTACAGTTGTTTCTACATTCTCAAGTATAAAACCTTTCTTTGCTCGGGTGCACTTAACTTCTGGTGGATATTTAACCCCGTATCTTGTCACACTTTCAAACGTGCATTTAGAACAATTTTGTGAACACGGCTCAATAGCATCATTTCTTAGTAAAAACCCTGGTTCCGCAAGAGTACACCTTGTTGTATTCAAGATATTATAATGATAACAAGCTTTGCACCCAGTTGAACAAGGTATGCAGGTGTTAGATGCAGCATTATTAAAACACGTTTTACACCCTTTATCGCAGCAATGGGTATCTGTTGAAGCTGTGCAGGATGCTACCGTGACACCGCTATCGCACGATGTACATTTAAATGGGCGATTTAAAACCAAATAATACCCTGACGCCGGTTCCACGCACAACGAAGTATTTTTACATGATTTACATCCTGCTTCACAACTATAAATGCATTTATTTACGTCTTTTAAACATTGGCCAGACATAGAAAATTCGCTGTACTTTCCATCTGGGCATGTAAGGCATTGTTGAATGTTTAAATTGCTGTCAAGAAACCAACCGTTTCCCGCTTTTGTACAATGAGTTAAGTCTGAACATTCAGCGCAGTGCGCTGCACACGCTTGGCAGGTTTCATATGAGTACCCGTTCTGTATAGTATGATTAAACATTCCAACAGGGCAGCTTTGGACACACACTGGACGATACGGATCGGTCACTTCATCCTTTTTAAAATTTCCAGTACATTCAGAGCATGAAATCTGAAATCCCTCTTGATTCATTTTAAAAAGTTCAGAACATGTTGCACACCCAACAGGGCATGGATGGCACAATGAAGAATTTCCATAGTAACCTGAGGGGCAACTAGACACGCACACTCCCTCGTGTAAATATGCAAACTTATCACACTTTCGGCATGTTCCTGCATTTTCCACTTGACTTGGTTCCAACCATGGCAAAGACGTAGTAGTAATACAGTCGGTACACCTTCCTAAATTTTTCCACCGTTTGATAGTTTCACTTTTAACAGCAATTAACTCATCGCTTCCGGGGCCTGAGCAAACGGAATGTACGTTGTTTATCCCTAACCTGGTTGGAGGTTGTTTACAAATGCAACCGCCACCTTCCAACGAGCTTACCTGGCTTAGGGATAAACAACTATAATACTGAGACGTTTCTCCTTCGTTGAAAAACACACCCCTCTCATAGGAGTTTTTCTTATAAGAACAGCCAGGAGGATAATATTCACTTCGCCAAATTGATAAATTTCCATCTACTAATTGCCCCGCTACAGTTTTGCATTCATTAAAGTCAGTAATAATTTCTGAACCAACTTGCCCCCAACATCCACTGCTTTGTCGGTTTTCGACATACCTGTAACCCGTTCCTCCTTCATCACCATCGTTAAAATAAACCGTCTTATTTTCAACATAACAACTTAAAGGAGGAATAAAACCAGTAATAGAATTCTCAAAAGGTTGGTCAGCACTTGATCTTACCCGCTTTGATATTAGATTCTTTACTGTTACAGTACTTTCATACCCCAAACGCGCAGCAGCAACTTTACACTCTGTAAAATTATTAACACGCGAATGGCCGAGAATAGATGTACAATTGTTATTGGTTTCATTTTCAACGTAATATCGTTTTGCTGGACATTGGATATCCCAAATACAACCAAGGTTGTTGTTACACGTATATTCTGACACAGGGGAAATTTCTGAGCATGGTACTCTACCATGCAAATATGTTGATCCACCTTCTGGCTGACTAATAATTGTCAGAGTGTCAGTCTCTGCACACTGTGCAGGGACAAACGTCGCAGGGCCTTGGCTGTATCCACACAGGCATCTCATATTGAAAGGACAAACCGTGCTGTAAGATGTGACATGTGAACCTTGGACTAATAAACTACTCCCTTCTTTCACACAACCTTTTGGGTAGTTGTTGTTTCCATTGGGGCAGCCCCAAGGGCAGCTTGGGGTTCCAACGGTATTGTACCAGATTCCCAATTTCTGTGCCGCCTGTTCGCACGTGTCATAACTTGTAATCCTTTCCCCTGTTCCGCATTTCTTTTCACCATTTCCCGTTATAAAGTAAAAATGACTAGGGCCGTACGTCGTTTTTTCATTTTGCCATTCGCACCCTAAAGCTTTTCCACAATCCGTTTCAGTAAGTTGCGCACACGGTACAAAGGCGGAGAGGGTGTCATTCAATGCCGTAGACTTGTTGTGAACGGCTTCGTATTTGCATTTCTTTGCCATTTGCATGGACGATATGCCTGTCCATACCAACGATGATAGATATATTACTAATATTAAAACATGTTGTCGCGTCAACAACAACATTATTCTATTTTTTTCTTTTTCTAATTCCGTTCAATCACACAAGGCGTGGTACAGAGGGTTTTCTATAATGAGAATAAAAAACGATAAAAAGACGTTTGTACACACGTATATAACTGTC